>JAZHYW010070288.1:0-144082 GCA_037355805.1 Ixodes ricinus
TGCTGATGATTTACGTATTACTCCTCCAAACAACAAATTTGTAGAAATCTTTTCAACTCCATGTCCAAGCTGAAAAAGACGGCCCATGTTGCTACATTTCCGTGGTTAACCAATAGTAGAGGACTCTTTTGCGTTGCAATCCTCTCTCGATCCAACTCAACCGATGTAGGAATTCCGTAGAGGCCAATTGCTATTACATTTCTAACACGTAGGCTTTTGACATTTCTGAATACTGATCTTTCTGTTTCTAATCAGTATCTCGAAATTGCCCAAACATGTGTTGAATGTATTGAATTGTGTACATTTGAATTCCACGTCGGTTTGTGTTGGCCTAGAGAGAGGATCCTAAACGCCTTGGTAAAAAAGTCCCTCGCTATTATTAGCCTACGGAAATGCAGTAAATAGGCAAATGTCTTTCATTTGGACATGGAGTTGAAAAGATTTCTACAAATTTGATTGTTTGGAAGGTCGCACTTTATATCTGTGTAGGATGTTGCTTGTTCCGGGTTTGGGTTTCCACCCCTGCCCCTTTGTTTCGGGTGCTTGACGAGATGACTGGGGGCCGACTCGGCTGTCCGTGTTCGATCTTTCCCCTATTGGGTCACCAGCCTGCAGCCCTTTCTTTTGTGAGTGTTATCAGGACCTCACCGAGGCGGGTTAGGAAGATCTTCCCCCTCCCCCTTTTGTTTAAGCTAGAACCCGGTACCAGAGTTGTTGGCTATTGGTCAACGAGGTGGGTTAAAAAAGGTCTTCCCCCTCCCCCTTTTGGTTTGAGTTAGAACAGTGCCGGTGTGGCTATTGGCCAAATGTCACTCCTTCTCTTGCGTGCTCGGGAAAGTAGCTCATGCTCTCCCTTTTTCTTTCCTTCAGGTTTTCGGGGCACCTGTACCCTATAAACCACGATATTTTGTCTAATAAATTTCAGCTGTGTTTGGGGCTTTGTGTTGTGTTGGCCCCCCCCCCCTCCAGTCTCGGGGTTTTGGTCCAAGATAAGCTAAACTTTCACCAGCTTGTTTTTGCGCTCCTAACGTTTTGTTCGTTTAGTGTGTAATGCCGAGGAAGTCACGCTTTCGAGATCATGACGAGCGGCAGTTGCGTCTGCTCTGCACAAGCACCAAGATGGCGGCGTCCATAACAATATTGGGGAATAAAGTGCCGATACTCTAAGCCCAACTCATTTAGTGGCTCTAGTGCGAGCGAGCACGGGAAATTACGAGCCTGTCAAAGCTACCACCACGCGCACATGCTGGCATGCCATGCGGGACGCCAGCCGGAAGGACACGCTTGCTGATGTTTTATGGGGAGTATTCGCACTGAACGCCATATTTGTGCGGTAGCGGTTTGCAGCGCATGCTCAGGAGCGAGCTCACATCATTGGCTGCTATGAACCGGCACCCTTGATGGTGCGGAATGCGCGTTGGAAAACCAACTGTGGAGAGCTCGCCATCAGCACGCGCTCAGCATTCAGCGCACTACAGCTATGGCCGCCAGTGAATACTCCCTATGGGACACAAACCTAAGGAGACGAGACGAGATCGTGCGGCGACTTTACAGCGCCAAGCTTTGATTGGAAGGAAAACGTTGGTCGACGCTTAAAGCCCCAACCACACGGCACGCTTTTTATTGTATCTTTTTCACGCGCCTCGCCCGCGCCAGCGTCGGCGCGCGTCACTCGAAGTCACCCACAACAATGCAACGCGAGGGCCGACGCCGAAATCTGGACGGGACAGATGTATGCCTGTTGCTCTCGGCCAGAGGGCGCTGTAGCGTTCACGAGACGCGACACAACAAAAAAAAAAAAAAGCGCCTCCGATAGCGTACGCGAAACGCGACCATTTAATAGAGTGTTTTAGTAGATCGTTCAGTCACTCCCGCTGCGCTATCCGCTAGCCGCTACGGCCTCCGCTATATGTAGCGTAGCGGAACCACCATTTGAAGTTTTAGCGGAACGTTCGCCACCCGCTATGAATTACAGCGTTACGAGAGCTAACGCCACGCCACTAGCGGCTCTTTCGGACACTAAGGCTTGCGTAAAACAGATTTCTAAAGCAATTCTTCGCAATTGTTTGATTAACGTCGTTATCTTAATATAATATTTTGTTCTTTATTGAATAACGTGCTAATCGTTGCTTCTTTTGTAAGGAAATGTCTATTGTGTTTGTAATTGAATACGACTGACGGCCAAGTTGTCCAAGCCAATCCGATATGAGCCAAGCGCCAAAGCCACCGAGAAAAATCTTCAAAAATAGATGACAACAACCGTAGCTCTTCTGTTGTGTCGTTGTTCACCGAAAATGAAACGCCACGGAAATCCCTCATATCCGCCTGCTCGCTCGCTTCCTTGGTCGGTTTTGTCCTCACGACAAAGCGGCCGAGCAGGAGGCCGCACCCTTCGCTCACAGCACCACGGACTGCGAAGCTTTTTCTTCTTCTTTTTCTTTTTTCCGTGGCAGTATTTAGCATGTTCGCCATCAATCGCTACCTGTTGCAGTCGTGGAACGGCTTGGTCGCGGCTACTTCTTGCAGCAGCAAGATATAATCCACCCCTCAGAACCACGATCGCGAAGCGCACAGACCTGACAGGCGCGGCGTGGCGGCCATCTTGAATTGAGTCCCTCGCTGGCTCTCCCTTATCTCGCCAAGTCTCGTTCTCGCGAGACCCACGCTAGCGCGCCGCGCTACGCGCTTCGCTATTTTGGTCAGATAGCGCGCCTCCGCTAGCCTCCGCAGCTCCGCAATGTTTCCGCTAGCAGCGAGCATGCGCAGTAGCGTCGTCGCTCTAGCGTATAGCGTAGCGGGAAAGCCAAAACGATCTACTAAAAACTCTCTTATGCTGACGTAAAGTGGTACCCCAGAGGCCCATCATGTACAGAGCGCGACACTGTTAGCGCGAACAAGCGATCGCCGGTTTTCCCAGTTTGTCTCTTTGAAACCAAGGGATGTCATTCAGGTTATTATTGCTGCGGAAAGAGCTCATTTAGTTCTATAATGAAAGCGATAAAATTTCGTGCTCGCTAATACTATTTAGAAGTAAAATGCGAAAAGTCGCCGATGTCGTGTTCGCGCTAACAGTATCGCGATGTGTACCTTCCACCGGAGTAAACTGTACTCCGTTTCACCTCATGTTGTACCGCAGACAAGGCTAGAAGCGCGAGCTCATAGCGTTGGGAGCTACTCTTAACGCACGAGAGCTTGTGCTGCCGAGATGTGCCCTAGAGCAAGGGGCTCGCGCTTGTAGCCTTTCCTGCGGTACATTCATAAGGTGAAACGGAGTATAGCGTCTAATAACTTCCCTTGGCGTCTGCTGAAGGTTCATGCGCACTGACAGAGTGTTTGAAAGAACGCAACGCAACGCACAGTGGAAACGTGACCAAAAAGATCCGATGTAGCTCGCCAGGGGCGTTGTTCAAAACTGGAGAGCTACAGTTCTATCGGCACTGAGCACCGCGCTCTGGAGCGAGGTGACGCTGACGCGGACGAAACGCGTGAAGAACGTGCCATGTGGTTGGGCCTTAAGGCTTCAGTGCCTTTGTCTCTATACTTCGTCTAGACGCGGCCAATTCTACAAGCACGAGCTCCGGGCTTTCAGCGTCCCTGCCAAGCACGCGCGCGCTCGTGCAGTGCAAGCACTGTTCAGAGCCACGAAGCATCGGCTGCATCTGGACTTTAGCTGAAGCGAAGTATTAGCGGCGAGATGTTTGGTGGCGCCCTCGTATGGTTACCTCTCGTGACGTCATTACCTTGCGAACAACAAGTTCGATGGTGTTTGTATGGAACCTTGAAATCACAGCGCGCTTGAACCAAAACTGGCAGCACCGTCAAAATTGAAGTCCTCACGTTCCTCTTATTTCCGTCCATGAGAACTCCTTTGCTGACGTCATAGTCAGCATTCGGCCGATCGTGGAAGGACGACCACCGCGACGCTTTCGATTGCGCACGTCACCAATACCCTGCCTCCAATCAGAGCGAACATGAGCGTCGCCCGTCCCTAGCGCGGAGTGAGCTCGAACGCTGAACGCCCAACACCGGCGTGCGATGTTCGAACGCCATACCTTGCGCGAGCAGCAGACGTCGCTCTCGCTCACCCCGATTGTGAAAGATTGTGGCATTGAGAAAAATACGGCTTGCATTTGCGTCTGCCCGCTATATCAATAGACCTTTCGCTGTATTACCCAAGCATCAAGGGAGAATGCCGGGATTGGTGTTCCACGCGCCACACGCGCACGCGTTCCCCGTATCAAAGATTCGAAGTAAATAGCCAAAATAAAGCGTTGACGAACGCGCGTACAGATACAATTTGTTTTAGGATTTCGCTTGAAAATTTCCTACTGCTGAGGCCAGCACGCGCGGTGCGTGGAACACCAATCCCGCATTCTCCTTGATGCTTGGATAATATAGCAATGAGGTCTATTCCAGACAGAGCTCTGGCGCATATGATTCGTCTCGTCTCTCTCTCTCTTCGTTTTCTCACTGTACAGTTCGTTTCACTTTGTGCGCAGAAGCTGGAGCCAGACCAAACTACACCGTCAGTTCGGTCTGGCACCTTAGACAAGCGCGAATTGTGGAACGCTTGCAACAGTGCGTCTGCCACGCACATCGCTATGCTGCGTCGTTCAGCTGACCGGCGCTAGATTCTTGGTCACTGCTCTTCGTTTATAGCTATCGATCGCTGCGCTCTGGCACCGAGCAGAGCAGAGCACCAGCTTCTCTTGGCCTGAACCTGCTTTAGCGATGCTCACTGAACGATGCGCGTGCTTGACCCTGAAAGCACGGATCTCTCTCTGTAGCTTTCTGAGAATTGTTGTTTCAAGGACGGCCGCTATAGGAACAGCGTGCAGCTGAGACTGAACGAAAGAAAGCACTGCCAAAACCATCGCACGAGCTGAGCGGGACTCAAACGGCGTCTCCGAAGCACGCTCGCGCGTCCAGCACTTTGCAGTGCTTTCTTTCACTCAGTCTCAGCTGAGACAACGATTAAAGGGTTGTGGGGATATTTACCTGTAGCGTGTAGTTGGTCAGCCATTTAAAGCTCGACGGAGTCACTCGCCGTAGATGAGCAATTCTAGCCAGTGCAGGTACAACCGCTAGCCTGGTGGTCTTTTAACGCACTCACGCAGTAGTGATACACGACCGCACGCCGGTACGATGCTCATCCAGATCGAGACGGGCAGGCAGGGTGGGCTCGAACCCAGGATCCCTAGTTCTGCAGCGCGAGCCTTCGCTCCACGCGGTCGAGCTGGTGTGCGCGCTTTAGCCCACTCGGCCATCGATCCCCCCCATCAAGGAGAATGCTGAAAATGTATGTTTACGCGCAGAACTTGCTCGCCTTCTCCGTATAAAAGATTCCGAAATAAATAACGAAAATAAGGCGTCGATGAACGCGCGTTCCAGACGCCAGTTGTACTCAGTCATTTTTGCTTTTAAACGGTTACTGCAAGTGCTTATGCTGCGCGTAGACTGTGCATGGAGCCGTTTTCGCGTAGCGACGGCACCTAGGCGGTGGCTGCACGACCCGAAGCATCGAGGAAGGGACCTGCAGGCTGCCGGTCGTTCCACGGGAACCACGCTGCCGGCCTCAGCAGTAGTTACTCTGAGCAGCGGGGCGTAGCCCAACGCGACTTCTGAGTGGGGCATCCTGCACGCGTCGCTTAAACGTCATTATTCTTTCGTCCGCTTTCTTTTTTGCGTAACACAATTATATGTATGCCGCAGTGCATTTTACCGCTGATCCACAGCCTCCTTCGAATTCCCTCGATTTTCGTGCAGACTGCGGCCGCTGCAGCAGGACCATCCGCCGAAGCGCAGACAACAATCAACGCCTTCTCCAGGCCAATTCTCTGAAAAAGAAGAAAGCATTGCCAGAACCCTGACTTCTTGTCTTCCGGTCGTGAGTATGTGAGCAAGCTTACTTTGTACTTCGGAGCATGGAGCAAGAATACAGGGTATTTGGATCGTCGAACTCTCACGTATCCTCCATTCTACACGTCCTTCGCGCCGTGTCAAGATTCGAGTAAGCAAAATGAAGTCTTCAAAGAACAAGCGCAGTTGTTGCAATTCGTTTTAGACATATGCATTTATAAACAATCATACTGCTGAGGCCAGTTAAGTGCGACTAATGTAATCGATTAACGCTGATGGCGATTAATCTTGGGCAATTTAGCAATAGGTTGTTAGGCAAGCCCAGCAATAACTACTAATTATAGGTTTCGTCAAACAGCCGAGGGAGGAGCTGAATGTTTCCTGTTTTTTCACGTGCGATTATCTACAGAGATTGAGCACCGCAGGAAAAGAAATTCGACTATGTTTTTAAAGACCACAACACCAGGGCCGGCTTGCTATACCACGATGGACTAAAGGCCAAAGCCACGGGCCGCCAGGTCCAATCACGTTCCACGCTATACTATGACACGCTTAACACTGATTAGGGGTGGACGAATAATGCTCGAATCCAAAAGCGCCGCATCATTTCTATAGCTTCGACGCTGCAAAGAGCCTATATGTCAGGGCTTTCTTCGCGATGTAAAATTGTTGAGTCACTCAGTGCTCTTCGATTCGAACCACTGTCCACCCGTCCGCTCATCAGTGATCCGAGACGCGGGCACCGATACGTGCATCGAAGCGAAATACCGCGCAATTTCTAAGTGGCTCGTGATTGGATCTGGCGGTCCGTAGCCTTTGCCTTTAGTCCATCGTTGGATGAGACGAGGCATACTACAGCGTCTCAGCGAAGACTGGGCGAAAGACGGCACTGCAAAGGCTGGGCCGCATCAGCGTCTCGAGACGCGGTCTGAGTCCCGCTCAGCTCGTGCGCTGGCTTTGGCAGTGCTTTCTTTCCCCAGTCTCAGCTGAGGCGCTGTTTCTAGCAAGCCGGCTCAGGTCTCCCGAGTCTCGAGTCGTGTTCCGAAACGACCATTGACTGCCGTGGTGTTTTTCTTGCGTCTTGTTTCTCTGCCTCTGATGGCTTAAGGCTTCATCGTGCTCGATCTGAGGCAAGCGCGACTAAGCGGATTATTTCTTGCCGAGTGATAATCGTTGTTTGTATCGCTATGGGGGCGGGGCCGTCATGTTGTGACAAAAAAGTGGGAAGCTGGGGAGAAAAACAAAATGTAAGCCTTACGCATTCAGTTTTTTTTTGTTTCTTTCGAAAACGAGCGATTGTAAACAAAGACGGATTCTTGCTTCAGGCTTTATGAGCGTGGAGCGCTTATTCGGAGCACTTTAGTTCACCACAAATTTCAAGTGTACCATTTCACGGTCCCTCTAACTCCAGACAATCCTGCATATGTAACACACGGCATATTTATTCAGAACTTAAAATAGTTTTTAGAGAAAGAAAAAACGCGGTTGAAGTTAGCAGTTTAATTGTTGCTTTTTGTATATTGCTCAAAAAAGGAGTACATGCCCTCTCCTATCACAGTTTCATGAGGGACGGATAGTGCTCTAAATTAATAACTATACGTATATAAGTAACTAATAAGTAACTAAAAACAAATTAAGTAACTAATAAGTAAGAGAAAACTCGGCCTTTTGGTTTCACTTGGAACCTAAACAAACCTGCACACACGTAAATACAAAGTAAGAATAGATTAGAAAGTGTGCTGTGGTTAGAATATATCTGCTCACCTTAATATAAAAAGAAAAGAAAAAAAAAGCTTCCTGCGGCTTTTGCTGAAGCAAGCGCCTTTTTGGAATGAGAAGTTAAACCGCTCGCTGCAAGAAACGATAAATAAGCAAGGCGGTCTTACAGAATGATATTTTTTCGCTTGATTTGCATATTTGTTTGTTTGTCGCGGCTTTTGCTACTGCTTCGGGAATATTTCTGACGTACGCGCCGCCTGTTCGACTCACACGCCAATGCTTCTGAATAAACCAAAACTCTGGAAACGCTTTATTATATTTTTTTTGTTGCGCGTGCGTTTAATGCGATTTTTTTGGTTAATATGTTATCAGCGATCAGATACGATTCGACGCGTTTTTTGGGGGATATTGTGCTAAAAACAAAACAAAAAGGGGCAAGCGAAATAAAAAAGAAAAAAATATGTAGCTAAAGTGGGGGCTTCGATTTGCGAATTAAAGTTTCGGTAAGTTTTATTTTGACAACGATAACGTTTTATTTTCCTTTGTTAACTGTACGGAGGAAAATTTATTCAAGCTCTTCAAAGCATGTTGGTTTCGCATTTCTGATTTTTTTTAAATATTATAAGCACTATAGATGGGGAAAAATTGTTATATAACAAAACATGAGCAAAAAATACAGCAGAAAGGCGAAGAACACATATTGCTGCGAAGTCGGTGCCCAGGAAAGTTCACTCAGCGCTAAGGCCAGTGTACTGGGCTCGACGTTGATTAACTCATTTCACGATTACAAGAAAGGTCAAGAAGCTAGGTTATTATTTTTTTCAGGAAGCTCTAGGAGAGATTATATTGTAATAAAAACCGAGATAAGTTTAAAAACGAAAAGTTCGAATGGTTTCTTTTTCAGTGGTCGAGTGGTACGACGTGAATTACATCACTTCGGCGGCACTGTCAAACGATTTTTGTAAAACGCTATCCTCCAGCAGCTTTAAAAAAAATGTATTCGTCTTTACACTTCGACGTGCGACGTTGTCGCCACAGCTGCTTGCATTCATTACTACCAATGCTATACTTACTGCTACATAGCATTATACTTAGTATACTTACTGAATACGTAGATTCGTTCCTGGCGCTGTTAGACCAGTCTGGGCGGCATGACTGCCCAAGTGGTTCTGGGAGGACACCATTAAGAAATATCTGTCGTAACACACCACCCCGACATTCCCTTTAAAGGGACACTGACGGGGCAATTATCCTCGCCGAGGTTTTTATTTGAACATGACCTACAAGAGCCCAACTACCCGGAACATAATTATCTTTTTGGCTCGAAATTCGTTTTGTTTCCGCCCGAAAACGGCCGGTCGAGAACTAACCGGTTGCAGTCGCGCTCGCTCTATTTTTCTTAATCACGTGGGGTTTAAACTACATGTATCAGATGTATTCAAAGTCGTGGGTCATCTAGTGCAGACATTCAATATGAAAAATAGAACAGAATACGAACCCCATTTTTGTGGCCTCCAAAAAGCTGCGAATACGTTGATCGAAAAAAAACGGTTCCACAGTTTGCTGGAAGTACATGTATACATGTACGTATCATTCGCAATATGACGACGTACCGCGGGCATACCGCGGGCTAGACGATGCGATGGCGGCACACGACGTACCAACGTTCCGACGGACGTGGAGCCACTACTTCGGGACTGTCGTTCGTGGAACCGTCCATTCGATCTTCAAGCACAGAACGTCGAGCAAAAGGGATAGAAGTGCGGAACAATCCCTGGACAAACGGTGCACGCAACTTCGTTGTCTGCTTCACACGCCAAAAAAGCGGACGAAAAAAAAAACGCGCACGGGTGTAGTCACGTGATTTTCGGCCATGAGCTTCCGTGCTCGCGTTTCGGTTTCGAGCAGTTGAGTTTTTTTTTTGGCTTTATAAAAAATATACATCACTCTGTTTCAAAATATTGGTTGGGTAATCTCCTACGCCATAGTAAATCGCCTGACAAAATACCTTTTTTTTTCTAGGGGAAGGGGGGGGGGCGGGAGGGGGCGAAAACGGTCTGGAGACAGTTTTCGAATGATCAATTAGACAGGACCAGTGTTGTAGGCGTTACTGAGAAAAAAAAGTAACGAAATATGTTACCCGTTACTTGCATATAATAAAAAAATGCGTTACCATCCTACGTTACATCAAAATGAAAAGAGCGCGTTACCCTTACTTGTCAAATAAAAAAAAATGAAGTGTTGCACATTGTTTGTACGCTGCGCGAACTATAGTTCTTGCAAGATTGTGTGGTCCAAAGGCATAAAACGCTGATCTTGAAGTTTAAAACAAAACCGTCTTCGCAAAACACAACAGGGTGATTTCGGATAAGATCGACCAAAGGTTGGCTGGTCGACATTTTTAAATCAACTGATGTTTTTATATGCGATTGTCTAGTGTCTGGCATAAACAAACCCACACTTAGTTTTGGCCAGAAAAAAATTTTTGGGACAGGAAAATTCGTAAGGCACGAAGAGGTGGACAGTTGCATTAACGCGCACTGTCGGAGGGGGCGCGTTTGAAGTTGAATACCTAAAACGATAAAAAAAGAGAATTCTAATACTTTTTAGAAACAAACTATGAGTAAAGCTTGCTTGTAATATATATACTTCGTCTCACCTACGATGGACTAAAGGCAAAAGCTATGGACCGCCAGATCCAATCACGAACCACTTAGAAATCGCGTATTGCGCTTCGATGCGCGTATCGAGTGCCCGCGTCTCGGATCACTGATGGGGATAGCCGGACAGTGGTTCGAACCAAAAAAGCACTGAGTGACTCAACAATTTTACATCGCAAAAAAGAGGCTGTTTGCAGTGTCGAAGCTATAGAAATGATGCAGCGTTTTGGGGTTTGGAGCATTATTCGTCCACCCCTAATCAATGCTAGGCATGTCATAGTGTCGCGTGGAACGTGAGTGGACCTGGCGGCCCATGGCTTTGGCCCTTAGTCCATCGGAGGATGAGACAAAGTATAAGTAATAAAATTTATTTCAATTATATTCAGTTTTCGAAAATTGCAAAACATGCTGCTCGTTGCGACACACGCCACAGCGCACTGTAGTAAACAACACTCACTCCAGACAAACGAAAAAATAAAGCAAAATTCAAACAAACCGCGCTGACTGACAACTCTTTTTATATAACTTTTATGGTAATATTAACTTTATATAATATATGTTGTTTTGCTATAGTGCGCTGTGGTGTGTGTCGTAATGTGCAACCAATTCGCCCAAGCTGCTACGAACGACTAATGGTAAAATTTGAGGCCCATATCTCATGAAATAATTTACATCATATTCATATACTTTTCAGAAAGTATTCTTCTTGTATATGGCTATTATTTAAAATATATATTAGGTATCTGAGTGATACGATAATCGTGATATACTTAAAGAAAAACATTAAAAAAAATTAAACAACAAAAACTTCCGATGCGAAAAAAAAAACACCACTTTCGATTTTTCTTAAATTTGGGTACCCTGTTATACGCTATTGCGGCATTTATTTCTAGTAAAAACATTGTATTATTTTATTGAGAAAAAAGATATAACTCTCCAAAGTGAGGTTCTTTTTCAAAGCCTACACTTAGCAGTGCCCTATACAAGAAGTGACTTTGAGTTCTAGTTTCATGAAAATATAAGACATCTTTCATATGTTTTTTTCATATGAGATCATTGACAACAAGAGCGATTGGTCACACAGTAGACGTGAGGAGAAACTATACACAGCATTTTATATACAGCGTAGAAAGAGATATCATATTAGAGACTAGTGATTCGAGAGAAGAGATGCAGTGAGAAGTTTTACTTTCCGGTATATTTTATAATTGAAATAAAAGAAATAACTTTACTCCCACTGACAAAAATAAAGATAGAATACTAAAAATTTTTAGGTTGGTTCTGTATTTCCGGTAACAAACGATTTCAAGTGAAGGGCGCCACCGCGCTGGACTGTAGCAGCTTCGATATTCTCGGTGTACAAATGGATCGTGGCAAGCAGAGCTATTTTATCCTGCGCGAGGATAACGTTTCGGAATTCTCGTATGATTATCAGGTAAAGATTATAAGCAATTACCAAGTAAAGCAGTAGGTTAAATTCCCCGCGACGAAGACTGTGATAAATAAGATGTGCCTGCAATAAAAATGAGCAGCCCTTGAGGAATCAAATTCAACACTTTACGCTAATGCTTTCCTCGCTGTACCCATGTAATAAACTTCCCTCTAACCAGATCCGACTGTTCGTGCTACATATATGTCACAGGTCCCTTCTGTTAATGACTTCCACAGCCGCCACGCGTGCAAAGACTGAATGCCAAAAAAAGCGCGCACCGTCAGCTTTTTTTCTTTTTTTGTTTTGACGATACCGAACAACTTTATTTTCGTCCAGATACACAAGATGCATCCAGTTTCTCGGATAGAACGCTCATTATTGTCCTGGCCGTCTAAATTGCTGTTATTGAACGTTCTCTCATGTTGTTCAGAGGGGCCTGGTGCTTCACGAGTCCGCCAACGCCGTCGCATGCATTTTCCCATCTCCAGATGCAAACAATAACCAGTAAGCTTGTGGGCAATCGTTCTGGGCAAACTGGTGAAGCTGGTAGCCATTCTCTAAAATGACTGGCGGCCCGGTCACTTACGCACGTCACGTGCGAGTATACCTCAACGTTGTCTTCAACCCACTCTTTCACTTTTTCTAGAGCCAATGAAGCACGTGTAAGCGTCGTCGCCAAACAGGTCCTCACAGATGATAGCAAAGCTGTATGTAGATTTTCTGGTCGTCAATACACATGCAAATATCGTAACTTGTTTTCTCCAGTGGTATGCTTGAACTTTGTCAGGAAGCACGATGGTCCAGTTTTCAGTAAAGTCAAAATGAAAGACAATGCTCCCGCGTTCCATGCACAGCTTTTCATCGTAGATCGCTTTATCTTGCGGTTGTCAGATATGGTTGTGAAATATCCAACTTTGAACCGTTACTTGAACGACGTTTAGGAAAGTCTCAGGATCCAATGTTTTTTTCACGAGGTCGCATGACTCCCATGTTGTAAGCACAATCTCTTCATCCTCTGGGATATGAAGTTCCTCGAGTGTAGTAGACGGGCCTTCTGGGCAGTGATCACAGTCTCCTTAAAGACAGACTTGTTAGTGGGTCGCACAGAAATGCTCAGTTCATTTCACCAGTGTTGAATGTTGAGCCTGTAACGTTCTCTACAGCGGCAATACAAAGGTAATAATTGGCGCAGCGCACACAAACGCCCACTTCCTGGTGTGGAATACATTTGACCCATCTAGGGCGCAAGGAATAAAATTTCGTTAGCCCAACGCCGTAATCAGGATGCTTGTCTTTGTATACACGAAATGCCTCTCGGATTGAGCGTGTCAGGAAGCGCTTTGGCACGAATGTTTTCTCCCCGTCGAGCAGGACACAGATCACGTCCTTCTGGTTGGGACCTTGGCCCGAACATTGTGGCTCGTCTTTCGTGAAGTACTCTAGAGCAGCAGACAGGTTCTCAGGGCTAACCTTGCACCTCGTGTAAGGATCCGGCTCATACCACACGCCATGCTTTTTCTTACCTAGAGCGTAAACACTGTCGATAAGTTAACCTTTCCTGGGTTGACATGCCGACCGTGTTCATGCTCTATTGCATTTAGGCAGGGCACGAGTATTTGGAGATTCTTCTGTCAGTCGGTGTGCCCCTTTGTGCCTGATATTGTCGCCCGTGACGCCAACGAGTGGGATGGCGACAGGCACAACTGCTCTGTAAACAGGCATCGGCGGCCATATTTTCCTGGTTGAAGCGAATCCCCTTATCCTTGACAGTGAGCGGGGAAATACGAAAAAAGATTGTATCGGCCGTTTTGCCAGAACTAGCGAGGAGTGTCGTCTGCTCCTTCCGGTCAAATACTGCGCCATAATCGTCTGAGGAAAGGATTGTTACTTGCCACAGAACACTATCACGCAAAAAGGGAATGCTTGAATATGTTTTTATTCTAGATTTAAGTCAAGGATATATATATAAAAAAAGAGAGAGAAATGGAGATAGGGGAGAGAGAGGAGCATATAGTGTCATAGAACAATAAAGTGATCCAAGTTCCCAGTGGCCGATGGCTGCAGGACCTTTTCTCGGATCACTAATCTGTAATATGATATAGCTCTCTGTACAAAGTAGTTTCTTTTCACTTTTACTGTGTTCACGATTGTTATAGTGATCAATTGCCTCATCTGAATAGAAATATATAAAAGATTTGTGTTAGTTTCATGAAACTGGAACTCATTGTCACTTCTCGTATAGGGCACTGCTAAGTGTAGGCTTTGAAAAAGGACCCTACTTTGGGGAGTTATGTCTCCTTTCTAAATCAAATAATGCAACATGTTTTTAATAGAAATGAATGCTTAAATAGAGTATGACAGGGTACCCAAATTTAAAAAAAATCGAAGGTTGTTTTTGTTTTTATTCGCATCAGAATTTGTCGTTGTTTGATATTTCCCCATGTTTGCCTAATAATATCATGACTATCGTATCACTTAGATACCTAATATATATTTCTAAATTTAAATAATAGACATATATAAGTAGAATACTATCTGAAAAGTATATGATTGTGATTAAATTCTTTCGTTAAATACAGGCCTCCAAATTTTGCAATTTGTCGTTCGAGCAGGCATGTTTGGCAATTTTGAGAAAAATAAATAAAATTTAAATAAATATTATTATTTTATATTACAAGCAAGCTTTACCCATAGTTTGTTTCTAAAAGGTATTAAAATTCTCCTAATTTTATCGTTTTAGTTATTCAATTTCAAACGTGCCCCCTCCGTCAGTGCGTGTTAATGCAACTGTCCACCTCTTCATGCCTTACGAATTTTCCTGTCCCCAAATGTTTTTTTCTGGTCAAATCTAAGTGTGGATTTGTTTATACCAGACACTAAACAATCGCATATAAAAACATCAGTTGATTTAAAAATGTCGACCAGCCACCCTTTGGTCGATCTTATCTGAAATCACCCAACAACAGAAAAAAAACATATAGTTAATTTAAAATGCACCCATATAAAGCTTAACTCACCACATACAGGAGAAAATTCGTTGTGCTCCGCGAGGAGCCGGACGTCTTTTACATGCGGTTCTTGAGGTAAATGTGAGTATAGACAGTGCACACTGAAATAAGGGACCCGTTACGAATTAGGGACACCCCCACTACGCTGAAGCGCGTGGTCTGGATGCCTAGTATGTATGGCGGTGACAACGCATTCTACGTCTGGTCATATATATACATAACTGCTCGACGGTGTCCAAAAAATATGATAATAAATAGCAAGCCGCTGGCGCGCAAGAGAGTTGTATTCGTCAATTCTAAATGTCCAAGAAGCATGATCGCTTGTCCTCCTATACCTGCACGTAACGTCATTACGATCCTACGGCTTTACCTCGGCGATTGGGCCCCAGCTCGACGCCGAGCGTTCTTTGACGTGTTGAGTGGACACAAGGCCACGGTGTAAGATATATGAGAGATGTGGAGACCGCGCCCGTCGCAGCTGCCAGATAAAGTTCTCTCCTCGCCTTGGTTGCAAAGCGGCGACACAAGATGGCCCCTCGATATGCGGTTAATGGCAGCCTGTCGCGGGCCTCGGTTTCCCATGCCTCTTTATGGGAATCATGCTTGTTTTTAAACTAGTTTTTTTGTTGCTCCATGTCATGTAGAACTTGGCGCTTGCGCTACGCGTTTTGATTTACCACTGCTTCATTACTGACCCTAAAGTTTCCTGCCTCAACAGCCGCAATAACAGTTTTATGAACGCGTTAAAACGGAGAGATCTCTGACGCGGGGTTCAAAGGTTCGAGCCAGCGCCTGTCAAGGTCTCAGCAGACTCTCCCAATGGAAAGAGCGCACTGCGCGGAACCAGAGCTCTGACGAGAACGAGACTCTTTCGTTTTAATGCGTTAGCATTAGAACGCTTTTTTTGACGAAAACTTGGCGCTGTCCTTCGTTTGTCAGTTAACTCGTGCGACTTTCCTATTGGTCCGAAGCGCTTACGTCAGCACGCGTCAACCTCTTCCTTTCTCCCCGGTGCTGACAAACTGACAGACACTGCCGGGTTTTCATCAAAACGAGCCCTTCCGTTTACGGCAAAGTCACGCGCACAGATGGCTCGGAGCCAGGGAGATGGAGGTGCTACGCAACACCTCCTAGGTAAGAAAACCGAAGTGCTGAATGAGATGGCTTAATCAGAGAAGGCTAACGCTGGACATAGATTGAAAACGAGTGCTGCGTCAGCGCTCGACTTCGAGTCAAGTTTGAGCCGAACGCTGACGTCAGTCGTCGTGTCCAATCTGTGCCCAGCGTTGGCTTTTTCTGGTGACGCCATCTCATTCAGCACAACGGCTTTCTTATCTAGGAGGTGTTGCGCCGCGGCGCGGTGGAATGCGGGCGTGCTCAGTTGCCGCTCTGCTGTCGACGGTTATTAGGGAGTTTTCGTAGACCTCGTTTCCCCCTCCGCTAAGCCCTCCGCAACGAAAAAGCCGCTACTGCGCCTGCGCCCCGATGGCCTTGGCTGTAGAGTTCCGGGTATCGTAGCGGGTTGCGGAGAGCGTTGCGGGACGGCGAAAACGGTCTACGAAAACTCCCTATTCTACGCTCTGGGTTTCCGGTAGCGGTGCGTAGGCTGTGATGTGTGTGTGTAGGTAAAACGATGGATACGGTTCACTCCACGAGTGATATGAATGCAGTTCCTTCCACGAGTGGCATGGATGTGGTTCTTTCCACAAGTGATATGGATGCCCATATCCAATGGCGTCGACGTACTCTGACAGGCAGAGTTCAAAAAAGCGGTAAAAAACCATTAGCCATTCCACTCTGTGAAGGTGGATGACCAGCGGAGCTGTTCAGCACACGACAAAGACTTGCCTGAGAAGCCCGAGGAAACTAGACACGCGCGACGAGACCGCCCCCGGTAGAAAGCAGACACGTGCGACGGGACCGCCACCCCGAGAGAGCGGAAGGAAAGGAAACTAGGTACGCAAGCGCTTGGAACGACGGCCAAGAGTGGGTGGTGGGAACGTACACGTGGCCGACGCGGTCGCACAGCGGCAAATCTTTGAGAAACCTTTATTATTTGCTGAAAATGCATATCCAAGTGATGAGACGCATAAGCTTCTGCTTAGAATGAAGCGATTTTGCATCAAATTCGGTACCTGAGTTTTTGTTGACGCACATGAAAAATCCACGGAACCCAGCCATAAACAGCTTCTCTGTAAAAAATTACAGGAAGATCCATTGATGGATTCGTGAGGAATCCGTTAGCATGACCCTTGGCAAACGACACACGCGTGCGCCTTTGGGAAACGCGAACACTGACCCCGTAACGAGGCCAAAACGAGGCAGCAAACAATAAACGAAGCAAAAGAAAAAGCCAAAAGAAAACTTTCAGCCTTTCCACTCTGGTGAAGAATGAAAGAGCAGCGGAGCTGTAGCTTCTGTTCTCGGCGGTGGCTTTCCAGGCGAGCGATCTGCTCTTCTTTCGCCAGGGAATCTGAAGCGCTGGACGCAGTGGAACTTTAGGCGATAGCGGCCTCGCGGTGGTTGCGGAACCATTCGCGCTGCTGCGCACATCGCCGCCCGTTCCGTTCCCGCTCTTCTTCCTCCGAAGAAATGTTGCCGCCATTTATGAGCGACGGCAGCAACCAGTTGTCTGGTTACCGAGGCTGGAAAGGTTGCCGCGATCTATGAGTTACAATGGCAAGCAGACAAACGGCAAAAAAAAACACTCTGGACGGCTACCGCCATCTATGAGCGACGGCGGCAACCAGAGTGTTGTGTTGACCACGGTTGTCGACATTTGTTTGGTACCAGACACGATCCTGGGGAAAGTATCCCTTAACAGCTCCGCTGTAAAAAGGGAAGGGGACAACGTTAGCGTTTCCCAAAGGGGAACGTGTGTGGCGCTTCCAAGGGTCATGCTAGCGCATTCCCGAAAACATCACCAATGGGTCTTCCTGTAATTTTTGTTTTGTTTCTTTCTTTTTTCTAAGTTGCGTCGTCTGAACGACAGAGATGCTGTCTGGACTTTGCCTGTTCGATCACGTCGCAGCGTTCGCCATGCACAGGCCAGGCCGAACGCTGAAGTGGCACTTGTGTCTTCTCCGCCTCAACGTCTGTGCTCAATCTCAATGCGATGACGTTGAAAACTTGAAATAGGCTTGGATTTTAATGCGTTAGCATTATTATTTACATGACACGGCAAAACTTATGGCATCCGTCTATGGACGAAACAGTGGAGAGGGAAACGAGCCGAGTAGAGGAGGAGAGTAGTGGAGGACAAAGGCGAGAGGGAGTCGACGTCACGGGGTGGAAGCCAATGCGCGCGCGGAGGCTGGGGCCAGTCTGAACTTGCAGGTGTGCGGAGCGCGTATGCCTTTGTTTGTGCTACAAAATGGAGTATCAATCAAGTACTAGCGCTGGTCCCAATAGGGAATTCGTTAGAATGACCCTTGGGAAATGCCACACGCGTCCCCCTTTGGGAAGCACTAACACTAACCTAGTAACGAAGCCAAAAAGAGGCAGCAACGAATAGAGGAAGCAAAACAGAAGAGTGAAGGGGTTAGCGTTTCCTAAAGGGGGACGTGTGTGGCGTTTTCGCAAGGGTCATGCTAACGGATTCCCTAAGACTTCTCTAATAAATTTTCGTTTAATTTTTCTAGGTAGTGCTGGCCTAGCCGTCACAATATATTTGCCTATTGGTGGAGGTGCATGCGTTAAAAAAAAATAAGCCGTTATAACAATGTAAAGAATTCTTCTCGAAAATCCGTGACAGCTACGTCACTATTTTTTTCAAACGCGCGTCTTCCAACATTCTGAAAAAGAAAAAAATAGGTATGTGAGTTTATTTTTCAGCAGAACACGACACAACGAATCAGGCCGAGCTATACCAGATTCCCGGCGAATCTACAAGTTCAAATTATGATTGCATTGTGTAAACAAAAGGGCAGAAGAAAAAGAAGCGAACGAGATTGAGACCACAGTCGACGGACGATCGAGCGCGTCAAACCTTTGTGATTCAGTTGTCAATAGTGTTAATAAATTAGTTGCTTAAATTAACGTTGATATATTCTATTTAAAAGCAGCGATAGCAGGGAAGTGAACTGACAACAATTTGTTTTAGACCCCAGTCTTGGTCACAGCACTCTAGCTCTGCAGTTAACAATCGAACACAGTTGAGACACACGGAGTGACGTCACCATTCGCTCACATCCCGAGCCTCCCGAGGCCGATCAAGGAGAAAGCTCGAAGACTCCCTGAAAGCCGACAAAGGGTCCGCCCCTGGGTCGTTTCCCCGATCATTTGCCTTCTTCCATCTCGAGTCCCCAATCCTCTTTGCCCAAGTTGCACTATCCTTGGGACGAATAATGCAACGGCTATCGGTAAGGCTCCCGGCACGATATATTGGGGCGGTATGTATCGGGAGCCTGATGAAATTTAGATGAAGGCCGGACTCGAAGTGCCGCCATACGGCTGGAAAAGGAAAAGAAAGAAAAAAAAGGAAAAAGGTAGGTCTCTTCTCCTGTGATTGGGTATCGATCTCGAACTGCGCCTGATTGCTCCCACGGCGAGGTAAGGTGACAGAGTACGAGCTCGAATCGGTTATCGAGTGGCAACGCGAAAATAAGGTTTAGTAGTTTTTGATTTGCTTTATTTATTAGGAGAGAAAATTTTGAAAAGTAAGTCGATCGAAGCCTTGGGCCCCAGCCTTCGCGTTCCCCATCTCGATAACAGATACCGACTGCCGCATATTTTTCTTTTTTGTTATTGACAGGTACATGCGACGAGAAATTGAGTTAGAAGAGGAGACAATTGATCGAGCTTTAAGTGCAAAAAATAGAAAGTTTTAGAATAGCGTACCGAAAACCTTTGCGTATACGCAAAGAAATCGCGTCGTCACCAAGCGGCAATCCAAAACGCGGATTGGGCTTGACACATGCGCCGCGCCCAAATCTCATGACTATATCGTCCTTTAAACTGCTAGACATTATTGGGCGTGGTTTAATCAGAATATACTATGCGGTGAGTCTACCCCGCATAGGTCGCCGTCGAACCGAAGAGATTACTTGGTGTTGCTAGTATTTCTACGTGGGAGTGAAGATAAAGTGTACCTAAAATAAAATGATACCGAAAGCGCTGCTGTTTCGCTACGCTGGTTCTCGACGAAATGCGCGAGCATTCAGTGCAAGGGTTTGTTGTCTTAGGAGAGCTAGTTTCGGATACAGGCACCACACCTTCCTTTGATCGCCGCCCACGGTCCGTACGCTGTTGTCTTCCGAGAGCCAGACTGTTCTCCCGGGCATCGGCGGTTTCGGACGCAGTCACCACAGCTTTTCGAGGAGTGCGCGTCGACAGCGGCGCGTCACTGGAAGCGTGCGAGAAGACTCACTCCCTCTTACGTAAGAAGGAAAGTGGACGTAACGGGAGAACGAACGGAGCGAAAGAGCACGGCGGGAACCGCACCGCGGCATCCAGAGACAAGTTCACGGTCCAGTCCAGTCCAAATTAAACCAAACCAAAGACGGCTGCATGTATCAGGAAAAGACGAAAGGAAGATCCATTGGTGGATTCTTAGGGAATGCGTTAGCATGACCCCTGGGAAACCCCAAACACGTGCCCCTTTGGGAATTCGCTGACCCCTTCACTTTACTGTCTTGGCTCTTCTCTTTGGGCTTTCCCTTTTGCTTTCTCTAAGTTTCTCTATTTTTGCTGCCTATTCCTAGCTTCGTTACGCGTGTCAGTGTTAGCGTTTCCCGAAGGGGGACGTGTGTGGCGTTTCCCAAGGGTCATGCTAACACATTCTCTAAAGATCTACGAATGAATCTTCCTTTAATTTTTCCCCTCTACTGGGACCATCGCTAGTACTTGGTTCACACTCCATTTTGTAGCACAAACCAAGGCATACGCACTCCGCACACCTGCAAGTTCAGACTCGCGCCAACATCCGCGCGCTCGTATTGGCTTCCGCCTCGTGACGTGGCCTCCCTCTCTCCTTCGTTACTCTCCTGGTCTCTACGCGGCTCGCTTTCCTTTCCACTGTGTTGTCAGTTGACGAACGCCGTCAGCTTTTTCTGCTCATGTGGGTGCGAATTCTAAAGCATTACTAATTGCCAAGGCATTTAAAAACGAAGCCAAGCTACAAACGCTTTGGCTTCGTTTGCAGCTTGGTCGTACAAATTCCGTAGTACGTAAATACGTTCGTTGTGTGCGGACGCATGCCACTCCTGTCATGTGCGCATTGATGGTAGGTTTAAGAAGTTTTGTTTAGGATAACCTACCTTGGGTTCAAATGTCACGGTTACTTGGGGTTCAATTTTGATGTTACGTTCCAGCTACATCTTCGCGTGTCCTTGGAAAGCCGAAGTTTGAATGAGGAACGTAACCTGCATTAATAAAATACTTTTTTTTTGTCAACCGTATCTATGCATTACGTAGATTCACTCTGCCAAAACCCACTCGTCACCTCTGTGCATTGCGGCTAAGCACACGCGTTACATGCACAACGATTGAATGCACCGCGACGAAGCCCGCTTGACGCCTACACATTTCACGGCAGACATGAGATGAATCTAGTTCTACTCCTACGCACAGCAGTGATGTACGGTGGGCAAGCCGAATTGACACACAGCACGGATGTAATGAAGAAAAACCCTCTTTGCACCTACACACACCATAGGTGTACTGCGGGGAAGCATCGCTCTGCGACTTTGTACTAATGAGAATTACGCTAAAACCCGTTTTACTCCTAAACACAGCAGTGGTACATGGTGGGCAAGCTCTCTTGACGCACAGCATGAATGTAATGCCGAAAGGCCCCACTTGGCACCTACACACGCTATGCGTGCACTGCGGCGGAGCTCGCTTGGCGTCATTACACTGCATGGGAAGCATGTGGTGAGGCACACTCTATTTTTAAGCAAATCAGTGGTGCGCAGTGTAGGAGGCCCACTTGTCGGATAGCATGGACGGAATGAAGCGGACGCCGACTTGGCACCTATGCAGAGCGTGGGAGACATGTGGTAAATCCCGCCCTACCCTAACGTGCAAGAGGGGGGCACCGTGAGGAATCCCACTTGGCGCAGAGCATGGGTGTCATGCAGCAAAGCCCACTTGACACTTACCCAAAGTTTACTGCAGAGAAGCGTGCTTATCAGCAACGCACATATCACGTACTGCGAAGCCCTCTTCGGCACTTACGAGCGGCGCGCGCTTGCGTGTCACCGTCTCAATTGCTTAGGGGACAGAGGGCACGAACGAAGGAATTAGGCTTACTTAACAACGACGCTGAGATTCATTCGCTTCGAGTTAAGCTCTTTTCGGACGAGCGGATTATCGTCCGGGATTGCCAAACAGACCCTGGTGTCTTATTTCGCTTCGATCTGATTTCGGTGCTGAATTGCCCTCGGCGAATAGAGGGGATGGGAGGTTAAGCGGGGTAAGGGTTCCGCGTATATACGCGACAAACGGAATTAAATTTTTCTGCCGGAGTGGAGCGTTTTTTAATCTAGTTTCCTGTTCGCAGCTGTCGACATTGGATTTGCCGGCGAAGAGTTCAGTCCCTGATACTTTCATTACAGATCCGGACTCTGATGGCCTCCACCTTCTGTGTGTTACTTGAATATCTTTGGTGGTGATCATGGGAGCAGCTGTAAGCCCCGACGAAGCGATATCTCCCCTTTTGTTATTAAAACCTGGGGTTGCCCCCCCCCCCCATTTTTTTCTCCCGCTTTTTTATCTTGAGAATTGTTTTGTTTTTTGAAACTTTTCGTTTTTAATCAGGGTAGTGGTATAAGGTGGAAAATGAGTATCCAAGTTTAGAGAACGGAATGAAAACTTAGAGCACGGATACATAATCCAGAATTTGTTTAATCTTGAGGAAATGTATAATCGAAGGTTTCAACGGATTAGTTTTGATATTCGTTATCCCGCATGGGGTTCATTCTTGCTTGATGCAAGTTGGAAGCACTCGGTGATCTACTCGAGCCGAAAACAAGCGTCTTTTTTATTATTGAGATCACGATAAAGGCCCGTTCACACACTTTCGACCTTTTAGAACCGAGTGCCTTGAAACCTACTAATATCTCTTAGGACGAGAGGACACACTGGCACCATCTATTGGGTAGCAGTGTAAACTTGGCGGTCCGGCATATTTTCATTTGTCTCGCGCATTATCATTTCCTTCTTTTGCTTGAAAACCTTTTGTCAACGTAATAAACAAGCCCTTCTCATATGTATTACACACATTTGACCTCGGAAATCCTGCAAAACCTTCGCTCTTGTGAAACGCAGTTCCAGGGTCACCGTATAGATGGCGCCAGCGTGCCAGTCTGTTCTCTCGTCCTAAGAAATTTTAAGAGGTTTTAACAGGTGTTGTCTCTCTCGGTCGTAGTCGGTTGAACGAGCCTTAATTTGTTTTGAAAGAACATCACATGGTTGTTACCCAGTTGGTATGAATATTTTTCTAAGAGTGCATATAAATTGACTTCATAGAAAAAAGGTGTTTGGGCACCTCTTGCTTTTGTGGCGTTGCTGCTTCTCGTGTCGTAATATCAATTTTAAAAATTGCCCTAAACTTTCTATCATAAGTTAACAATTTAAGGGAACTACTGCTATTGCAGCGACAAAGAACAAACACTGCTCGAAGGCACGGATGCGAAGACGACGAGGTTGAGTCAGTAAGACCCACCTCACTTCAGCTCCATCAACATTTGGTGTTTTTGCACCCCACGCTTGGGCTTCGGCCCACATGTCTCGTAATGGCACTATAACGACCCTTGGTACCACCAAACAATCTTTAGAAGTTTTGCCTGCCTGAAGATATGAACTCCCAACCTGCCGAATTCAAACCCGCCCCTCCGCTTCGCTAACCCTAACGCCGAACGCGTCGGCCGCCGCTGCTGTAATGGCTACCGAGGGTGCATCGTATCCCAACGCGTTACTCGGTGCCGCGTGGAGCCCCACTGCGCTCCCTACTCGGGACCAATTCACCATCCTCGGTGGTGACGAACTCACAGGCAGCCGTGCCACGGCTCCCGGAGCAGTCGAGACGATTACCGGCGTGCTTGAACGTCAGCCGAGCATATCCGCGATGGATTTTACTGAAACTTTCACTATGACCAACACCCGAGGGAACGAGGGGTGGCACACGGCGCTCTACCGCAAGGGCAAGCTGCGCCCAAATCCCACCACGCCGGAAGGTTTTCCAGCCCCCATCGCGTCAGTCCCCGCCAAGCAAAAGGATCTCCACGCGAAGAAAAGCTTCGTGCCGCTGCCGAAGGGAGGGTTCAAAACCGCAATGCGCCCGCGCAGCGCATTTTACCTTCGCATGCGGAAACCCTACCAGCTCATCGACTACCTGCCCAAAGCGGTCGGGGCCTTCGCGGAGGAGGTAAGCGACGCAGTACAACTGCAAGGGAACCACAGCCAGAACATTCTGACGATCCACACCAAGGACAAGAAAATGGCTCGGGCTCTCGCCCAGATTCACCAGCTCGTGCTCGGAGCACGAAGCTACCCATCGTACACATATCTCGCAGTGCCGGACCGTCAAGGGCGTCATCCACGAGGTGAAACCAGGATCCACCACGGAAGAGCTCACGAGGTGTATCCGGACGGAGGATGGAACACAGATCATCACCGCTCGCATACTGGGCCAGTCTGGCTCGGCACTCATCACCTTCGCGGGCCGAATGCTCCCCGTCACGTGCTCTACTACGGCAGCCGCCAGCGGGTCACCCCGTACCGTCCACTCAAGCAGATATGCACTCCGTGCTTAAAAAGGGCACCGTGCGGACGTCTGCCCAACGCCAGGCACCCAGAAGTGCCCCCATTGCGCCTGGACCTACCTTGCACCGGACCACACCTGCGTCCCCAAGTGCCTGCTCTACAGCAGTTTCGTGAAGGAGAGCCTCCCCGCAGGCTTTCTGCATCCTGAGGAAGAGCCCCAAGATTTCGAACGTGCACGGGACTGGTCTGGACCCCCGGCCACGAGCCTGTCGACGGAAACGGCAAGCACGCGCCGTAGAACGAGCCTGCATCCTCCGGGCGCCGTCACGCGAAGACTGACCGTACCCGGTCCCGAACCAGTACTCTGAGATCCTCGCACACCTCCGCGGCCGGAGGCAGTTGTTCCCTCCGCCCGACAAATCCCTGTCTCGAGGGGAGGCCTCAGCCTGGCGTCAGGTACAGACTGGCACGTACACACACATAGCTAGTCTACATAGAATGTACCCGGACAGATACCCAAATAGGTGCCCGCACTGCGCAGTTTCCGTCGCTCTTAAAGGTTACGTGGGCCTGTCCACTCAATCCCTGGAACTAACGGTCCCGGAACAAATGGTCTCGGAACTAATGGTCCCAAATACAAACTAGGAAAAATGGTCCCAGATAAATAACGCCCATGTGGCTTCTGCGTTTTCGGATAAATCGGATAAAATCCAATAACACTCGCCGGTAAATATTTTGCAGTTTTTAATTTATAAGAAAAGCTCCGAACTTGAGGCTGACGGTTGCACGAGCTCGACCGGTTTTTATATTTTCTGGGAAGCTCCAAAATGTTTTGCGCTATGGAAATGTAATGCATCTACAAAAGTATCGAGCTCCGCTCGTTATGTGTGTCAGCACCATGCGTCATGACGAGATGTAAGTAATTTGAGTTTCATGGCTTTAACAGAGAAGGCACTCACTTGATCGAAATACGTTCTAACGAACGCCCGCGTTTCACCGAATGACACTTTAGCGAATGGTCGGCCGCCGCGAAGCGGTGTTTACGGGCAGACTTGTACGTAGTTCAACTACTCTACTCAAGTTACTGTAGTTCAACTACTTTTCAAAGTAGGTTAGTAACTTTGAATTATATTTTTATTTCGTAATTAGTAGTTTACTTTAATTACATTTTGGGGTAACTTCTACTCCAGTTACAAATTACTTTCGAATTTCACTGGTTGTTTTGCTTGTCAACAAACATTCCTGCACAAAGAAGATAAGATGCTGGAAGATCAGCTGATATTTTCAAATAGGGGGAAGCATGTGGAGTAGAAAGGGGGAGGAATGGTTCGGAGAGTCCGAAAACTCCCCAATATTTTCACAAGCCCCCCCCCCCCCCTTCCTCTATTGCAACAACACTGTTTCGAGGCGCGGGGAGCAATCAGACACGACGCAAGAGAGGCCGAGTAACTTCGGTATTTGCGCCAATGATTGGCATTTCTCTGTGTCCCGAAGCTCAAGAAGACTTGACCCATTTGAAGAGAAGGCTTGTCCCCGCTTCTACCCAACGTAGAAACTCTCGCCCACTACAGGAGTTGTACACACTGCATCCTCATTCAAATGAGTCACCGAAATGCAGCACCAGCTCTGAAACTCATCTGGTGCTCCCGCAGTTTGTGCTGTACTCGAAGAATCGCGTGCTAAAAGGCAACGCAAAGATTACCTTTTTGTGTTGCCTTTCCTCCCAAAACTCGGAATATGCAGATCTTCAAAGATTCAAAGATCGTTCGAAACACCTGTAGTAATTACTAATTCCCCCAACGTTTTTATATAAAAAACAATAAACAAGCAGTGTTGGGAAGTACTCAATGTACATTGTACTTAAAGTACTACAGTTTAGAGAAATTGCACTTTACTTGAAATAAATTCTCTAAACATGTACTTGTTTTTCCGATGAAAGTAAAACTCCCGACTTCAATGTACATTATCCGATTTTGAAAGCAAAAAATGGCGGTATCGTGGTGTGAAAACGCGCACTTTCGAGACGTCATCTGTTCATTTCTCTGAGTGAAGTAATGCCGGCTGTAAGACCGATGGAAACAAGTGCCTTATAAGTTGATTGTGGGAAATAGCTCGTCAGTGAGAGTAAAACAACTACTCTGCGGCGACTTGACCTTATACAATATTTGCTGCCATTCCCGTAAAAAACTGATGCACCTCCAATTACCCTTGGAGCAATGATACCAGTTAAAAAACACTGTATAGGAAATGAAAGGGCATCATGAAAGATTGTGTTAAAAGTGCTTGTACTTTGCCTCGAAATGTATTGTATTTATATACGTTACTTCAAGTACATTGCACCCGGTGTACTTACTACTTTACTTGAAGTACATAAAATTAATTTACTTTGTACCTTACTTCAAGTACTTTTGAGATGTACTTTACGGATCACCCTAAACAAGCAAACACAGTCTGCGAAATCAAGCTCAGAGAGTACTAAACCTCAAAGTAGAAATGACACATTTGAAGTACATCATTGACCAAACAATCAAGAAAGTACAAAACAATTAGGCACGCAGGAAGCAGAACCAGCTATTAAGGCATTTCTGTGAAAAAAACAAAACAAATATATTTGTCAAGCACAATTTCGAAAACGGATCAAAACCTCTGTACTTTCTTTTTACCATAAAAACATATAAAAGTAACTTCAAAAGTAATTCGCTACTTTTTTACGGTAATTCGTAATTTTCTCAATTACTTTCTATTTGAGTAATTTCTACTCTACTCAAATTACTTTTGACGTCAATACTCAGTAACTTAACTTAATTACTTTTTTTGAGTAATGTGTACAGGTCTGTTTACGGGTGGGCCAAGAGGGTGAGCATATTTTAAATACGCTGTGGCTAGCGTTACGTCCGGACGGAGCACTGGAAACGCGTATACCTAACCCTTCCCCCCCCCCGCCCTCCTCTCTCTCCCCCGTGAACCTAGGGAAGGCGGAGATTTGGACGTAACTTGGGTTACGTCGGACGTAACGCTAGACACTTCGTTTTAAATAAGCCGCCGCAGACTGTCGCCGCAAAGTGCGGGAAGGGGAGGGGGGGGTTAGCACGCGCCCCCGTTATTCGCTAAAACGTCGTTCGCCCATGTGATATGGACCCGCTTCAACAGTATAACTAGGGGTGTTCATTTTTGTTTCAAACATTTTTTGTTTAAAAATATTCTGACAAATTTGAATAAAAATTAAGTTCAATACCCGACCACTTCTTTCAAAGTAACCGGCCTCAAAATATAGACGAGATCCTTCATTCCACCAGGAAATCACTGATTGCATAACGGAGGAAGTATATTGCATGGTATATCTTAGTTTCAAAACAATCTTTCTACGGGACCTTCTTGTCCTACCTTGGACTTGGAACCATTAGTTCCGGGACCATTATTTCCGGGACCACTAGCTCCGGGACCATTTGTTCCAGGACATATGTTCCGGGACCATTAGTTCCGGGACCATTTGTTCCTAACGTCGCTGATCTTGAGCCGACGAGACGAGCAGTGCAGCTTCCAGGTCTTGTGAGAAGGTCGGGGGGGGGTCCGGGACCATAGTTCCGGGACCATTTGTTCCTCACCCGTGTGATCGAGCCGACGAGACGAGCAGTGCAGCTTCCCAGGTCTCGTGAGAAGGTCGGGGAGGGGGTTCGGGACCATTTGTTCCTACACCCGTCGCTGATCTTGAGCCGACGAGACGAGCAGTGCAGCTTCCAGGTCTCGTGAGAAAGGTCCGGGAGGGGGTTCCGGGACCATTAGTTCCTGGACCATTTGTTCCTACACCCGTCGCTGATCTTGAGCCGACGAGACGAGCAGTGCAGCTTCCCAGGTCTCGTGAGAAAGGTCGGGGAGGGGGTTCCGGGACCATTTGTTCCTACACCTGTCGCTGACCTTGAGCCGACGAGACGGCAGTGCAGCTCCCCAGGTCTCGTGAGAAAGGTCGGGGAGGGGGTTTTCTGGGTGTAGGAACAAATGGTCCCGGAACCCCCTCCCCGACCTTTCTCACGAGACCTGGGAAGCTGCACTGCTCGTCTCGTCGGCTCAAGGTCAGCGACAGCTGGCGAAGCGGGCAAGACTCGAGGCGTAAAGCACTAGAGCCCTGCAATGGGGCCCACCTAGAATAAGTTCCTTTATGGCGATAAAGTTTTCCTCCTCCTCCTCCTCCTCGAGTGCACGACAAAAAGCATCCTTGGTAGCAGCGCGTTTTGCACGTATCCGTCACCAAATTACGTATTTCATCGATCTCTACACTAATCTTCTCTAAACTTGAACCCGAATTTATAATGGCGGCCTCGAAGGCGCTTGCGCACCAGAGAAATGCAAGGTCTTGGAGAACACAGACCAGACAGCGGAGTGTTGGTTCATATAAATCAACAGATCCCCGTCGCCTTCGATTCACAAATTGGAAGGTGCGGATTTAGGCGACTTTGTTCTCCTGTCATCACAGTCATAGCAAAGATTATGAAGTTTATAGGACGTCCTTTTGATGGCTCTCACCTTTGAAACGTTTGTTCCCCCTCCCCCCCCCTCCCACAACTACAAAAAAAAAGAAGAAAAAACGGATGTGGACGAAAGATTGCTTAACCCGCCAATTTTAAGCAATTTTTATTTATTGGTGGATACGAGTAAGTGGTTCTTGGGTTAATGAATCAAGACCAGAGGGCCGGCTCTAGAGGTGTGCGACCTGTGCGGTCGCGCAGGGCGCCATCAAAAGGGGGCGCCAAAAAGAGGGGAAGGGGGACGCCACGGCCGGAGTTCGCCCAGGGAGCTTGAGTGGTGAAGGGCCGGCCCTGCTAGGCCATCTACATGTTTCTTGGACGGGAAACCAGAGCTTGGAAGCATTGCGATACACATGTATTGCGATAGTATCTTAGAAATATTTTAGAGTACCTGTATCTCTGTATCAAGATACATTTGAGAAATGTATTTCACTAATGAGATACAAATACATTTCTCAAATGTATCTCGATACAGAGATACAGATACTCTAAAATATATTTCTCAAATACAAATACATTTCTCAAAAACATTTCAGAAATTTATTTGTATCTCACTAGTGAAATACTTTTACGATATATCGATCTTTATCGCTATACTTTGCCAGGCTTAGGTATCTTCATGATTCACTTGTTGTTAAAAATTGACTGGTGCAAGGGGTCCCAGAATCTATAATTTAAAACTGCAGGATAGCAACTTAAAAAAAGAAGAGGGGGGGGGGGGGGAAGGTTGCCTTGAATATTGCACAAAGAAGTCGCCAGAATTGAAAAAATAAAGAAAAATGTGTTTCGAAGAATGGGCAGTTGAGTCAGCCGTTTTTTTCCTCATGCATAACTTACTGTTGATTTCGTGAATTAGGCTTGATCAATCTCTTAATCAGAAGCACTCAGAACTCAGAAGCGCTCTCCTAATCAGAAACACTTAGACAACAGTTGGTGACGCACCCTCACATTTCAAGAGGCCAGCAAATTGAAAATCATAATGTTCAAAACACGAAATGAGGCGAAACAGGCTCTTTTAGGAAAGTCTATGTACACGTCTTCGACGGCACCAAGGACGGCGATTCGTCGAATTTAAAAAAACCAGGAAAGACGTCTCAATGCTCCACGACTTCAATCGAGGCAGTCTTTATTCGTTTGGCGGCGGTGGTGAGGCTTTTATCTTTCGTTATTCTGGTACTGTGTAAGTTAAGTTAGGTTGCGTTAGGTTAGGTTAGGTTAGGTTAGGTTAGGTTAGGTTAGGTTAGGTTAGGTTAGGTTAGGTTAGGTTAGGTTAGGTTTAGGTTAGGTTAGGTTAGAGTTAGGTTAGGTTAGGTTAGGTTAGGTTAGGTTAGGTTAGGTTAGGTTAGGGTTAGGTTAGGGTTGCGTGTTTTCGGATAAATTCGAAAAATACTCGCCGGTAAATTTTACTTCAATTCGAATTTATCCAAATAAACTCGCAATTTTCAAGGTCCAAACGACAAAATAAAAACACAAAATAAAACTGTGTTCTACAAATAAATTTTATAAAAGCACAGGGTCATTGGTCATGAGGAAATGCCACTTCAGTTTCTCTTGAAATCTCGAGCTACTGACAAAAAGGGTTTGCCTTTTAGCTCGTCAATGTTCCTTCAGGAAAACGAGGCATGGTATGCGTACTTTATTTAATTTGTCTTAGAATTAAAAAAAGATGGAAACACTAATAAAGTAATATTTGAATTTCAGACGATTGGGTATCTAACAAAAATAAACTCCGATAAACTCCGAAATTTCAGTGAAAAATGAACTTCGAAAAACACCTTCCAAAATTTACGAGAAATAAACTCCGAAAACAGAAATTCCTAATGATAAGCAATTTGAAAAGCTACTGACGCTAAAGTATAATTAATTCGCTTTCAATGTTTACAAATTCGCTCTATGATTAAATCAATATGTGTATTGCTTAAAAATTTGAATGTTTCTATTTCGTGCCTTATTCAATAGCGTTGCGATACATATGAGGTTATTCGAAGTGCACTGCATCATCATATGTGTTAACGGAGAATTGCCTTGTTCGACAAAAACAAAAGGTTTTCATTACGTACTTGCACCTATACCGGGATACCTTTTTCCTGTTTTTGCAAAAGTATCTCACGAATATCCCGTTACTTAGAAAGACAAATGTATCTCTGTATACGTGTTTTGGCCTTGAAATACGCGTATCTTAGTACTCGTATTCCGGGATACCTTTATGACTATCTCTGCCCAGTCCTGCCGGGAACACAGATTCATGGAAATCCTTGATGCGCTTTGCATAATGTTTTCGGTTAGAACTGTAACTTGTAGAAGTCACTCGTTAATGAATGAATGAATGAATAAATAGATGTTTTATTTGATATCGGTTTCGTCTCCCGATCCAATGCTCTCGTCGTGAGGCCCACTGATTAATAAAAAATATTTTTGATCGATATACCTGTGTACGTATAGCTGCGGCCCCATACCTTCAGAGATTAACTCATCGGACAGCGTAGGTTTTAATCCTATAGTTGAGGCCGCTTCCCACCATGGTGAGAAACACTGAATATGATACCTGAGAAAGTGATACTTCAACACACAATGAAGCGCAACTCGCGACCTGTTGGCCCCGACTGACGACTACACTAAAGATTCCACTCGGTTTGGGGGACTTTCTCAGATTCTATTAACGTGCGACGCCACTTCGCACCTCCCCGCAAAACAAAAACAACATAATATTTGCACTTCTTGCATACCGCGACATCGCATATATCTGTGACTTCACATATGCCCGTAACGTTCCATCTGTCCGCCAAGTTCCTTTGATTTCTCTCGCTGCCACCCGTCTCGGAGAACGACACAACGCACCGGTTCAACAACACGTAGTCATTTATTGACAGTCCTCGTCGCGCGCCGCAACCCAAACGAAAACAAAGAAAGGCCGGCGCATTATTTTTCACTACCCTTCTACCCACAACTGAGCGCTTCTCTCACATGGCCACCTTGCGGAGGCGATGGTCGAAAATAAATAACACGAGGGCAACCTGGTCGAATGTCTCGATCAACCAAGGTGCCCACACGTTACACTTTCTTGCGTACCCCCCCCTCCCTTCTCCCGAGTCCTTCTCCTCCTCCTCCCCTTTTCTTTCCAGCCAAGAAAGGGAATCTACGTTTAAAAATTACGTTTACCGGCACAGTGTATTTTACGCGCTTCCATAGTTTACTTCCACACATCGCTGCCTTTTTCCCCATCTGCTCCGCTGCACGCGCTTGACAGGCGCACAATGGGCAGTGACGCCCCCCCTCCCCCCCCCTCCCCAATTTCGGAAAGTGCCGGCCGTAGCCGCGAGTGAAGTGGAGCCACAAGAGGGCCGAGCGCACAAACCGCCGCGGGCCGTTTTTCACACCGACGCTCGCTTCGCCGACATGGGATATAGGGAAGCAGGGAACCCGACCGCCACCTCACGCGCTGTTTTGTTGTCGCTCTTCCCGACCGCGACCGCCTAGTTTCGGAAAGGAGCAACGACGGGAGGACCGAGAGCGCGCGCGCCGATCACTCTGCCGAATTTCCCACGAGGACTGCGCGCGCCTGCAGCAGCACCTACGAGGCTTCGCCTTCTATTTGCCTGCGCCGCTTGAACGCGGCAGCTGCGGCGCGACGATGGCAGCGCTCGTCCTTTGTGTGTCGGCTTAAAATAACCGTCCCATTTCGTTAGGTGGACGCTCTATAGCGGGTTCGTGCTGGGGAAAGCATTCGACCGAGAAAGGGGGGGGGGTCTCAGAACTGTCTTTCCATATCGTTTTCCATATGGCTCTAGTTAGTAACCGACGCAGGCGCCCCCTCACGGTTTCCGAACGAACTTCTAAGAGGGGCTGCCGCGACCGACGTTTCAACATAAGACTCGTCATCTTGCTTTGTCCGATAAATTTGATTCGATTTGATCTGATCTGACTTTCTCTCGAGGCTGTCTCGTTTACTTCGGAGAAGAAGAAACAAAATACGAAGATAGTTAAGGTCATAAAGAGTCTGAATGTCCGAACAGCGCAGTTGCCAAATACGTAAACTAGCAGTAATTTTCTTATAACACAACGTTGCGAAGGGCAAGGGGAGAAATGCTTCGAATACGTGAGAGAGAGAGAGAGAGTGAGAACTGCTCTATTGTATTATGAAATTTAGAAGCCCTCGGTCCAAAGCTCCGCTGCCCTCTCACTTGGGACGGGGCCTCTAAGGAGGGGGGGGGGGGGGGAGTTAATACGTGAGAAAATGACACCGGGTTCGTCAATACCCTTGCGTGCGAGAAACGCCACACTGTATACTTTCCACCAAGGAGGGACTTTGCTACTTACTATCAGATGAGCTTCCGTTTTGGAAAGCCTTCAATGAGAAGAGGGACACCAAATTATATAAAGATGACATTCTGCAAAGGGAGGTAATTGGGTTTCTTGCAGTGCGCGCAGAGTAGAATGGTAACACTTAAGAAAACGAAAAAAGACGCGTTTTTTTTAATAACAGTTGTAAGCACTGTAGTGGTTGACTTTAATAAATAAAGGTTATAATCCTGGAAACAGCGGGATAAAGACAAGTCAATATGTGTTCCTTTTGAAGGCGAAAGCATATATATGTCCCATTACGCGAAAAGGCGGCATCGGCGTTGTGCCTGAAAAATGGCGTCATCAAGCACGCGCCGCTCAAGGTCCAAGCGGATGCGCCTCAGAAATAAAACACAAAGAAAAGCATAGCAACGCAGATGCTTCGTCACGGAAGCCGTGAAGCCGGCGGGGGCGCCGCACCTGTGCAGCGGGGGAGCGTGAAGTCTCCGCCGGATCGCCGTGTGTGAGGACTACACTCCGGACATATACCCGTCTCATGACGAGGAAACTGTCGCCACGGAAGACGACATCATCATAACCGACCTACCGCTAGATATCGAGGTCCTCACAACCTGAAATAAACTCACTTTGAACAACAACTACGTCTACGTTATGCTACCCACCACATGCAACCTCGGTCAACCTCATCGCTGTGCAGCATGAGGGTCCGAAAGTTTACGGTCTGGTGGCTAACGAATACGCAAACACACACACCGAATACAATACCGGCAGAAACAACTTTAATACGTGTGTAGAAACATTACTCGAAAACATTTCACCCGCGGGACTAGAATGCTTTCGCATTACTAGACGTAAGCAGTCTTCAGTGTCTTCGGCGTGTTCTTTTAACTCCCATAACATCAATTTGGATGCGAATGTTATGTTATTCCGTCTGCTTTTTGTTTACTATGTAGCTATGCATATATGGAATGTATACGCATGTGGATAAAGTTTCCAAATTAATATTAGGTATAGGGTGCGCGTAGCTACTGTTACTGTATACCAGAGAAGAATGTTTCTTACCAAACGTCAACGTAACCTTGGTTTTGTTTTGGCACAGTTAATTGATTTGCCGAGTGAAAATACGCATAGTTGACGGGTTAAATACTGTTTTAGTCCACTTATCCCTTTAGGGCTCCAAGACGATTCAACTTTTCTCGGGGACATGCGGCAAAATGATATTGCATTCTGCCTACGGCCCTGTCCGATGCAGTACCCTCTCATATTCTGCAGAAACATTTCGTTGTTTAATTTTTTGTATATTGCCAAAATAAACAAACAGCTTTTACAGGGAAAGCTTTTAGAGTAGGGCTGGGCGTCGATTGAAAATGCTTACCCCACAAATCGCCCCCTTTAACCGGTTAACTAATCGGTGCATCGGTTCGTTCATTTTCAGCAATAATAATTTTTAAGAAGTCAAAATTACTTTTCTTTTGCGTTTGCGTTTGTGTTTGGTGCATATATGTGACAAAAGAATACACCCAATTTCACAAATTATTACCTCAGCCGCAGAGACAAAGAGGTTCGTTGATATTCTTCGGCTAGAGCGAACTCCTTGATTGTTCTCTGCTTCTCTAAATGGACACTCGCGCAGCGTTCCAGTGGCTGGGACACGTAGAACCTTCTGCTCTTCTTTGGTGTTACAAATCTCGCCTTTATAGTTTGCAATAGGTAAAAAGTTCACGTAAAGTTTGCCTTCATACAGGTGTACTCGTCCATGTCTGCGTGGTGAAAGCGTTGAATCCTTTTTTTTTCTTCAATATATAATCGATTATCAGGTTAGGCAAGTTAATCGCGATTAAAGCATTAATCGATTAATCGGTAGGTTAATCGATCAAGTGCCCAGCCCTATTTTAGAACACTCCACAGTTTGTTGATTTAAATTTAATATTTTATTTTGCTCTAACCCACAGCCATTCATAGGGCAATAGGCCGGTCATCTAACGCTTTCGGTCTATTATATTATCTTTTAGTTCCTCATAAAGGCACGTTGCGACGTCAATCTAGTTTGGCATCACTTCCTTCTGAGGTGCATCAGACCATTCCAGAAGTCGCGACACTTCATAAAAATGACCAATGGGAAAAGGTGGTCCGCCATTTCGAATCTCGTTATCCTCAAGTTATGTTGTGCGGACCGTTGGGCTCGCTCTATATTGGCCTAGCGTTTCGATCTAATACAGCCGGCGATACCAACGCGCAACGTGACAGCCCGAAAATGGCGGATCAAGGCGTGGCAGTAATGACACTGTGACGTGATGCTTTTCGTGACTTATTCTACGAGCCGTCGGGCAGAAAACTTGAAAGTTCGCCGAAATCAATTGACATCGACGTCACTGCTTCTCTTCATTTCGTGACTACGTTTCTAACATTTAACTCTTGCAAAATGTTTTTAATATTTCTTCGTCAAGATCAACCATAAAAGCCAGAACAAGACTTTAACAAATATAACGACGAGCACGAAAAGAACAACAGAAGCAGCAACAACGAAGACAACAACCACAACAGAAATAATAGTAATAAAAAGGCAACGACCATAGCATTAGAAAGACAACTGCAATTATAACAGAAACGACGACAACAATAACAATAGGTGTTGTAATAATAATAAAAATAATATTAATAACAAAAACAATAACAACTGTTTTTCTCGGTCAAGTTTTGCATCTCTCCACGGGATCAGGAACTCCTCCCTCGTTGAATAAATAGCTAGAACTCGCCGGAAGAGCATAGGAGCAACGGAAGAGGAGAAGGAAACGAAAGCGAGGAAAGGATGAAGGAGAGGAAAAAGAGAGAGAGAGAGAGAGAGAGGGAGCGTCTGACATAAACACCGCGCCCTGCGGCGCTGTCGCCACTCCGGCTGGACAACAGACACTCCACGTCGGCTGTCGTCCTTTGAGGCCTTTGTGATCCACGAGTTCGGGAACGGAGGAGGATCTTATGCATTGTCTCTGAGTTGACGAAAGGAAATGGGGAAGGAAGTAGGGAGTGAGCGCTCAGGGAAGGGGAAAGGGGGCGAGAGCTGCGGTGCACTCTGCCGCACGCGCTCGAGCAGGAAGGACAATTGTTTTTCCTCAAAAGAGCAACGTCGCCCACTACGTTAGAACTCACCGCGCGATCGTTCCCCAGCGCCGACAGGAACGAAAGGTTTCCCTGTTTTGGTCTGGTATCGTCCCGGCGTCCAACTCTAGTCGAGGCAACGCCATTGAGTGGCAAATCCGTGAAGCCTATGCAGAGCTCAAGTTCGTCGAAACGTCGAGTTCTGATTGGCTCTCATCGGAAGGACAGTGGGTAGACCTGGAGGCGGCTAGCATCGAGGTGTACCCACTATTCTTTCCAATCAGAGCCCATCGGAGCTCGACGTTTCGACGTCACTGCCACCCCTGCACAACAAGCGGACGAACTTGCCCTCCATATGACTGCGTGAGAAACGCAGTGCGTGGAGGGTACCGTGCATCTCATTAACTTACCGCAGCCAATGAGACTCCTGCATAAGCCGATAAGAACGCCGGAGAACCAATCACGAAGCAGGAGGCGTGAGCGTAACGAGCCGTCCAGACCTCGAGGAAGAAACGCGCTTCAGACAGAGTCTGGACACTGTCTCTTGTATGATGTTCCAAGCAGTTCTAAGGCTTTTGAGTTACGAATAGCCACATTTCTTTCTTCTCTTTTTTTCATTGTCTTTTTGCAGTACTGAGAACACGTGCCAAGTAAAGGGCTATTTAGTTTGCCTGCGATAATGTATGCGTGCTTTACGTAAAAAAATAATGATTTCTACAAAAATAGGCACGATCATCTCATAGCCGACGCCCGTTAATTCCACATGTATATAGATTCCAAATAAGGCTAAATATTCGCAGGCGCTGCTAGCGCGCGCGCGCGCAATTACCTTTTTTTAACTTTTCTTTGCGCGTATGCATACATTTGCCTTTCGGTACATTATTGCGTAGATCTCTATTTCTACGTTTCTGCGTGCTTTCGCGCTTCTGCGTTTAGATTCGCGTTTCCGCGCACCTCAAACGGGCTAAGGAGAGTTTCCCGTCAGCGTCTCGCCGACGTTCGCGATATTATCGCTTCCGCATATTTCTCCCCCGAGAAGTTGGAAGACGAAGAGCGCTCCGTTCCCGCGAGACACTTTATAATGATAATAACATTAATACTCAATCTCCCTCTTTCCCCTCAGCTCGATCTCACGAGACTGCGATTGCGCAGCCCGCACGGACGTTCGCAAACACACACATACACTCACACAAACACTAGGAGATGATGCGCGCTCAGATATTTGAATAGTTTTTAATTTAGGCGCTCGGGGGCGCGAAGAAAGTACGAGATTGCGTTCGAGGGAGGGGGCGGCTGGATGAAGATCACGCGCGCCATCAAGTCGGAGGGAGGATTTCCCCACTTCCCGAATTCCTCCCCTGACGGAAATTTTTCGGGAACGGTTCGGAAGAGATGAAGAAACTTCTTTGAGTAGAAAAAAAATATAACAAAAAGGGAACGGGGAAAGCAAAGAGTGGGGAGATACTAAAAAGAAAAAAAAAAGAAACGTGGTCATTATACAATAATAGCTTGGCTGAGAGGCGGTGCAGATCCGGGTTTTCAAAACATCAGACGTAGTGTGGCGCCTCGGATTCTGAATATGGATTGTGACGATCTTAGTTCAGTGATCTAGGGTGATCTAGAAAGAGAGAAAGAGAGATAGAGAAAGGGAAACTGAAAGGGACATTATCTCGCATACGCCTTGCGCTTGTTTCGTCCACTTTTTCACTTCTGCTTTTCTTGTTGGTGCTGTTTTTGTATTTATTCCAAGTCACAAAACAACTCCTTCAACTTTTCATTTTCTAATCCTGCCCTAAAAAAACGTGACAACATAAAGAAAAAAGTTAAAAAAGCCGTCTTAATAATTTTAGTTTAAACGTTAATATTCGCTTTCAAACAGCGAGTGAAGATGTCTCCTAGAAACGTTCTGGACCCAGCTTTGTTCCCGACAATATAGTCTAGTTCTAACAACAACAACACTTGTATGAAAACAAAACGAAAAAAAGAAATGTGATGTTTATTTTTGAAGCTTTCTCGTTCAACTCTTGCTTTCTGCCGAGAAGTCGCTAGAAAGCCTGAGAAGAAGCAAAAGAGAGAGAAAAGAGATAAATTCCTTACGTTCCAACACTGGTCGTCAGAATGTTCCATTGCGGAAGCTTCTTCCGAATCGCAGGCATGGCATCTGACTGTGCAGGTATACAACTTAATCGTTGGCAAATCGGTTCATTCGACCAGAACAAAGTGGCGCAAACATTCGCCCCCCCCCCCCTCTTCCCCCCGATCCTTGAACGCTCCGGTGCACACGTTAATTTGGCGCCGCCGCGAATCTCTGAGCCCGCTCACGGTGTTTGCGGCCTGCACCTAGACACAGCTGCACGCAGAAATGCCAGAAGCCTCTTCGAATACAGTTCCCATTCGTGGAACAGAGCCTCATTAGCGTAGCTTCTCACTAGTAAACTCCATCTAACACCGCAATTGCTAACACCACAATTGCTAACACCGGAATTGATAACACTGCGATTGGTAACACCACAATTTGCAACACCGCAACCGGTACCACCACAATTGCTAACACCGCATTTGCTAACACCGAATTTGTTACCGCCGTAATCGATAACGTATTGCTAACGCCGCATTTGCTAACGCCGCATTTGCTAGCAGCGAATTTTTTTAAACATTGTTTAGAGCTCGGTTACGTTAAGCATCGGTTATGTCTCGTTAACATGTACATCCCCGTTCTCCCAGAAACGCGTCCATAGTGTGAGTTGCTCATACTAAGGGGCAAGTAGCCATGTATTTACCCAGTTAGTCAACAAAAATTAGTTTTTTTTCAAGAGTTCTTTGTTTTACCTCGAGTCAGTAATCGTGTAGAATCTACACGTTCTACCCGAAATTGAATATATTTATGTCTCACTAATAAATGTCCCCTTTCGGGGAACAATCTTCTTCCACACAATTCTGCGTCGTTCAACAAAAAAACATGTAGCCAAAATGTCGAACAACTAATTCAAAAACAAACTTGCGCATCCAAAAAAAGAAAAAAAAGAATTAGCGTTATTTTAAAAGGTGTGTTAACGTACCACCTCGAACCGAACATTCACGAGGGAGTCAGAAATAAAATTAGAATTAGTGGCGAATGATCGTCGGGGAGCTTATTTTTCGACTAATACGGCGTGCAATATACGTCTGCTCTTTGTGCACCTTGTGCGTTTGTTTCCACCCTAAATGCGCTCACGTGCGAATTTGTTTCCACCCAACCTCAAGCAATCGTGGCGCGAGCCTGGCTGCCTCGTCATCGTGCATTATCAACGCGTTCTCAATATGTTGCCCTTTCATTGGCGTGCTTCTCTTTACGTTCCGATGTGCGCATAACGCAGTTTAGAACACTTGCTCGCCGTATACACTCTACAAAAAGCCCGTGCGTCTACTTTCCCGCACAACACTCGCAGAGCCAATCACCACAACTCACGGAGCTAGCTCAGCAAATGACGATGCCGAAACACATGTTTAGAGCGAAAAGCGCAGTCTGAGTTGAGATATTAAGCAATGCAAAACGTCACGCTTGCATTGCCTAATGTCACAACTCAGACTGCGTTTTTTTTTGGTCTAAACATGTGTTTCGGCATCGTCATTTGCTGAGCTAGCCTCCGTGAGTTGCGTGTTGACTGGCTCTCCGAGTGTTGTGCGGGAAGTAGATTCGCGGGCTTTTTTAGAATGTTCACCAAGAACATTATTCTTTGTATATTTAATCTTTTTTCCCCTTTTTTTAACACCGATTTTAAGAAATTTATAGATATCACGCTTTCACGCGCCCCCGAAGCAGATAAAATTGCCAGAGGTAGCGCGAAACGATTTTCATACTTCACCGAACGTGTCACGCGCGTCCGAGTGGGCCTATTATTGTCATTAAAGTCCGCACATCTCCGTAGACATACGCGAAAAAAAAATTTAACCTTTCCACTCTGCTGAAGAAGGAAGACCATGCGAAGCTGTACTATGGTGGAAATGAAGTAATGGCTGACCGCAAGTCGGCAAGCCAGAGTGGAAAGGCTGGAAAGGTTGCCGCCATGTATGAGCGACGGCGACAACCAGACAACCGGGAAACACAACACTCTAGACAGCTCCCGCCATCTATGAGCGATTGTGGGAACCAGACAACCGGCAAGCCGGTTGTCTGGTTTCCGCCGTCGTTTATAGATGGCGATAGCTGTCCAGAGTGTTGTGTCGACATTTCTTTGCTGACGGACACGATCCTGGGGAAACTAGCCCTTAACAACTCCGCTGTAAAATTATATCATATCACGAACAGTATCTCGGTACTCCACTCGCCGAGCGCTCTGCCACCCAAGTAAAGAAAAAAGAAAGAAACGGACGAGACCATTTACGCGAACTGCCCACAGGAGAGGGCAGAAAAGTCCCCAGCGGAAGATTTCCACCGAGGCGCAGATCTAATTTTTTCGGAACAGTCCCCGTTCCAACACTCCATTTCGCTTCCTCGACTCTTCATTTTCCCCCATCACGCGCGCGACCTTTCGCTGCGTGTATATGATAACCGAATTATTTGTCCTTGCACCGCCGGCCTTTCGCCCAGCCTCGCGACCCAACAAAGTTTTCGACCCTCCCTGTATGCATAGGTCGAGTCGGCAACTTTGATATTGCACTCTTTTTTTTTCCTCCTTTCTTTCTCTCGCTACACCAGAACACGTCCGGCTAATAAAGAAGACGCGCCTGGGGTCTTCGGCGGCACCTGAGAGCTCCATTGGAGAGGCGAGGGAGGGGGCTCCGTTGGGGATATTGGGGAGAAATAAGGCTCTTCCTTTCTGGGGAACGCGGGGAACGGCAGCCGACGTGGCAGCGCGCGTGCGCTCGTGCGTACGTGGCAATGGGTCCGTAAGGAGGGCTTCACTTCCAAGTTCCCTCTTGGGGAAGCCGTCGCCTTTTCCCTCGCTGCTTTCGAGCAGCGCGGAAAAAGTATATACTGTAGGTGCAGATATGCTTTCACGCGTGTGCTCGCCCTCCCGCGACGGAGCTAGAAACCGCGTTAGGGGGAGTCTACGTGCGAGATCGGCCGGAATGCCTCTTCTTGTCGTTGTTGGCGGTTCGGTGTCGAAGGCAGAGGGGCAGACTTTATCCGAACGAAACCGCCCCTTTTTTTCCTCTTTTAATATTGCGCTCTATTTATACTCCACTCATATCTTTTGTATAGTATTTTTTAATAGAGTGTACTCGCTATAATTTTCCGCGTCTGTGATTCTTCGACGAATCGGCGGACTCGAAACGGCGTTGGCAGATTTCGTGCAGTCGGTGGCGTGGGTTTGATTGTTGAATATGAAGTTCGGGGTTCCATCAATTAACATCACCTACAATCACCAAGAAACACAGGGCGTGTCGAATAGTGTGCTTCACATTATCTCTCCACAGCCAATGAGATTGCTGCATTAGCGGATAAAAGTGGCGGGGAACCAATTACAAGGCAATAAGCGTAATTATCATGATTGGCCCCGCCCTACATGTCTTAAGCTGCCAGCGACTATAGAATAATCGAAGCCCGCGAACAGTCTCCTCTACCTCTACGGAACTTCATCACACTCCGATGGCGCCACGCCGGCAATTGGGTCCGAGCTCGATGGCGACCGTCCTTCGACGCATTGAATGGCCCAGCCGGACTCTGACGCAGCTACTGCGCATGTTCAATCTGTGTCTGCGCTCCTCGAGCTCATTGCGATAACCTGAAAATGCTAGTGGAACGGGCTTCGGTTATTCTTGGTCGCGTTGATTCTGCTTTCTTTCATTTTCTTTCGGCGGGAAGCGGTGAGAAATGTTTCGCGTTTCTGCCGAGAGTATCGGTTTTTGTTTGCCTTTCCTCGGGTGGGTGTGCTTATCAGTGACGATATAGGTGTAACTGCCGAAGCCAGTCAAACGAAGGTTCCTAAATAAAAAGGAAAAAAAGTCACACCTATTACGTCTCACGCGTTAAAAACGCAATATGTTACTCTTAACAGTCAAGCTATACTTGCGTGGATGGCGTTCTTCTCCCGTGCAGACCTGAACTGCGACGAGCTGCAGCCGCTGGAGAACGGTCAGTTCCGGGTGAGCGGGGACTACTTCGGAGCCCGGGTGTACTACGAGTGCGACGACAACTTCTGGATGTCCGGCCCCAAGGAGCGGATGTGCCAGGGCGACGGTCGCTGGAGCTCCAGGGCGCCAGAGTGCAAGAAGCAACGTGAGCAGAAACATCGTCTATCTCTATAAGGCCCGTCACGTGGCCGGGTGGAAACTCGCGCTTTCCAGTGGGCCTAAAGCAGTGGTCCCATCTGCTCACACGGCATACGGAAGACAGCCCGCAGACACTGCATGAGTGGCGTGTATCTTCTCTGTGTGAAGGCCCTAGCTGTCATATTGATCATACATAAGCTCTTTGCTAGACGTGTTCGAAGCAAACACATGTATGAAACCAAACATGTTTAGGACGTGCCTGATACGTGCCCGCAGACACTTCTGTCATATCATGTCTATAGTGAACACCGTTTTATTCGTACGGTGTATGAACAGAGCGACTTCGGTCTAAAAAAATTCCCGCGGCTGAGCGCATGCAACCACGCAAAAATCAACGAAATATTCTCCAGTGCAGCATTACCATATTGAACATTAGCGGTATAAAATAAACTAACATAAAAAACGTCTATGAGGTTATCAGACCAAAACAAAGCAAATTGGGTGTTGTCAACGTTCAGAGAGATAAAGGTCGGTCATGCCCTCGAAATATGGCCCTACTGAATCGACGCTGTGGAGGGACAATTTAGCGAGTGCGGTACTTAACGTGCGTCACATTGTATTTATTGCATCAAAATTGGGGTCACATTTTTATTTTAAATATTTTATTGATTTCGTAATTAGCGACGCTTACCATAGTTATGGTACAAGGCGTAAAATACAGAAAGACGCTATAAACAGATTGTTTACCAGTTGGTTTTGGTTTCGATTGCCTGAAGCAGAGAACTCGGGGTGAAGTCACAGACCAGGGAGCGCAACTATGGCGGCGGTCATGTGATCCCAAAACCTTAACATGTGCAGTCCGGCTGTTCGAATGAGGGAACACACCATAGTCGCCGCCGCGTACTTTACGTTGCCCATCTGATGGTTAGCAATTCCGTGCGCCTTGTTTATAGTAAAGAGAAACGCAACCTCAAAATTAGGCGTCTGTACTTTCTCAACATTCTTGTTATTTTTTTAATAAACATTTTTTTTTCTTTTGAATTTTCTTTTTTTGCAGCGTCGTGCAACACTTCCCCGAGCGTGCCCCATTCGCGGACTAACGCGAGCGACGGTGCCCGGGACTTCGTGATCAATTCGACGGTGCGCTACAACTGCTTCCCCGGCTACGACGCCAAGGGATTCGACGTGGCCAAGTGCATCTTCTACAACAGCTCCGCCCAGTGGTTTGGGCCGGACCTCAAGTGCGAACGTGAGTACACTAGATCCAAAGCACGGCATCCTTCAAAGCTCGTGTTTCCAGCAACGGATAGATGCATAGTTGGATACATACGGCTGATTCCTGTAAATCGTGTGGTGGTTTGCGCTACCTATAGCTAGTGTATTTGATATCAACAGTTCACATCTACGTAATTGAGCCCGCTATACTCTTTAGAGCGGGGTAGTAGGCCGCTTGCGTATTTTGAGCGAATTAACTAATCTACAAAAAATAAAATAATTCGCGCAAAACACAAAGATTAATGTGGAAGAAGTAGACAGGAGAAGCGCTACATGTTCTACTTTGGTAACGGGGCGCTTCTGTCAAAATCCCGCTGAGCTCGTCCTCCTCGCGCTGTGCCCTGCTGCCCTGCTGTGCACAAAAAAATTAACAAAAAAAGAAAAAAAAGCACGGCAGCGCTTGGCACAGGCACGGCTCGTGGTTGTTGCACGCGAGCGAGGCGAGACAGTGCCGGGGAATAAAGTCCCTCAATAAAATTCCTTCAGTGCCGCCGTAGCCTCTATTATACTCGTACCGCAGGAAAGGCTAGCGCGAGCTCCTTGCTCTAGGGCACATCTCGGCGGCACGAGCTCGTGCACCAAGGGCAGCTACCAACACTTACGCGCTTCTAGCCTTCGCTGCGGTACAACATAAGGTGAAACGGGTTTAGTGGCGAGATGTTTTGGTGGCGCCCGTATGGTTACCTTCCGTGACGTAATTACCTTGCGAACGACAAGTTTGATGGTGTTTGTAAGGAGCATGGCGGAAGCTTGAAATCATTGCGCTCTTGAACCAACACTGTCAACACCGTCATAGTTGAAGTTCTTACGTTCCACTAATTTCCGTCCATGAAAACTCCTTTGCTGACGTCGTAGTCAGCATCCGGCCAATCGTGGAAGGCCGACCACCGCGACACTTTCGATCGCGCACGTTGCCAATACTCACAAAGCCTGGCAGTTCGATGACGGAGCCATAGAGTGCCCGGTCGCAGATTTAGAGCGCGAGGATGTGGTAGCACAGAGCATTTCTTTGGGGGGTCTGGTATTCAGCGCACAGCTTTTGCAGCGGCGAGTACCCGAAACATGGTTTTCAAACCCGACGAGAAAAGAAGCGGTAGCCCGAGGAACGCGAGAAGCACGAGCGGACATTCCATCGCTCGGGACAAGTGTGTTTCGGCGTCTCGCCGCAGCGGGGCGCCCGTTGCATGACTCTTGTAGAGTGCCTTCATAGACACGCGCGCTTTTGCTTGAGTGGTGACATCTCAGCCATTTTTCCGCCCAATCGTTTTTTTATGCCTTTTGAAGTGCGCGGAATCCGGTGTCACTCAGCTCGAACGCGGAGCTTTGGCTAATGCATAGACGCCATTTTACCGCCCAAGTCACGCACCGAGTGCGCGAGAGCGTCACGCGCTGGCACATTCAGGGCAACAATGGATATTTTCACCCTGAGACAGACAGACATGTAGGCACCCTAGACTCTTGTCTGCCGCTCTACCTGTTCACTTTCGGCGGCCGCGTCACGTGACGATCTGCCAGGCTTTGTTTGTATAGAGGAGGCTAAGGTACAGCCAACCATTGTTGTAAAAACGCACAAGACACATGCCAGGAGAGGGTGCTCCGCCGTCATTCGCTTTCAAGGGCCGCTCACTTCAGTGTTGCGCTGCCATTTGCTTCCAAGGGCCGCTCGAGACACGGGCCTCGTGCCCTGGAGCATTTGACGCTGTTTTCAAAGACAGACGCAACACATCGAGGGGCTTTACTCGGGAAAAGAGCGTTTGCACCGCCTGGACAGGTTCAACACGATGTGCCTCACGAAGAGAGCGCCGCTTTTTCCGCTACTCAATGTTCCTAGTTCACTGTTCTTTTGTCTCTGCGTTTCCCACATTATCTTTTATTTTCTTCAGTTATGAACCAACTCGCCTTCTTCGCCACTTTAATTAACTAATCCAACTCGAGTCTCGGTCTTAAACTAGGGGAATTACCTTTCCGGGAATGTGAGCGCTTTTTATATATCGGGTACGTTCCTGCGGATTACATTCCCGGACTTAGCCCACAAAGCAGAAGACAAACGTGCCTTTATTTGTTTTCCTTACGTGCCAGAGCAACTTTTAGGTGAGCCGATATTAGGTTAGGTTTAAGCACGGCTTAGTACGTTGGTCCGGTAAACGAGAGAGGAGCTGGCTCGAAAGCCCTCCGGGACGATGGAATTACGCCCGCTTAGTTAACCTTGGCGTTATAGCTTCGGCTTGCACTCGAATGAAGGAGTGTGTTGTGACCAAGCAGAGGTTCCTCTACTTTGTTTTACCCTAAGCCCGATGGAGCCACTCGGGAAGTGCCAAAAGTTTACCGTCAGAGCGTTCGGCGTTTTTGTGTGCTTCTTATCACCGGCTAGGCCAGTCACGCACACTGAATGCGGTGTGTTCCTGTCCTTTTTTTTCTGTTTGTGATTGGTTTAGCCGATCAACAGTGAACGCTCGGAAAAGACGAGTGCCATGATGATGCATTTTTGCTGCTGAAGTCTGGCTTAACGTAAAAGTATAGTTTTGGTTCGTTCTTAAACGCGGAAGTGTTGTTGAGTGAACTGAGAATGTTAAGAAGTGCGTGTGTGTGGCGGACGTCGGATTTTTATGCCGTGTACGGTGTGCCATGACGACGCGCTTTCGATCGGCAACTATGGTGCCTTGAAGAGCTCGCATGAAGCCTTAGCTTTCCACGATGACAAGCTGGCACATGCTCGTTGAGCGTAAAGTGTCAACCTCTTCGTGTTTGATTTTGTCCTCTTCGTCAAAAAACGAAAACAAAGGTTAATGAGAAGCGGCGAAGCCCCCTAACGTGCGGCTGCGGGCTCAATTCAGGAAAAAGTTTCGAGAAAATGCCTACGCGGAGCGCAAGTTCGTCTGCTACTTTCGCAGGAGTTGCTGTGACGTCAGAACGCTCAGCTCTGATTTGCTCTGATTGGAAGGGCAGTGGGTATGGCTGCCTTGGGGTGTACCCACTTCCTTCCAATCGAGCCAATCGGAGCTCGGCGTCGTTCTGACGTCACCGCAACACCTGCGCGAGTCGCAGACGAACTTGCACTGCGCATATACGAAACTTCGCGGAGTGTCGCTTTCATTTTGTATGTATTGGCCGCGTCCATATACCAGGTGCTTGAAAAAAATTGGGTATGTCTGGATGTTTAGTCAGCCCGAAACTAATACGCCACTGAGAAGGGTGCCTTATTAATCCACCGTAGGTGGGGAATTTCACCTACGCAGTCCGATTGCTAACTTGGTAGACCTTCAAATTCGGCGAGCTTGTTGCTCACTGACACCAATAAGAACACATGGTACCCTGGCGGACTTCAGCCTTGCAATTTGCCCGTCGAAGGTCATTTGTATTGAATGTGAGCGTGATTTTATGGTTGAGCTCTTAAGACATGACCACACTATGCCTCTCTTGACTAGTTTTGAGTGCGCAGAGTTGAAGGGGAGTGAGTGTTTTTTCCCCGCTCGGTTCGTAGGACCAGCAGACGCGACTCCACCAGTCGGAGATCCTAGAATCTTAGGGATCTCCAACTGGTGGAGTTACCCAATCACGTCTGCTGGGGTAATTACTGCATTGTACGCAAGCGTGGAGGGATTCACGACGACGACGTGAGCAATGGCTGCGTGGAGACGATGGCAGACGACTGATCCAGAACCCGGCCGAACCAAAAATACCCGTGGAAAGTCTCTTGTCTTGCAAAAGTATTACTGATCTAATATCTGTGTGTGTGTTTTTTTTGTGACATCTGGTTTTTATGCATTGCTATAATATTTACTAGACTTTTCGTGCTTTACTCGTAGTATTTATATTCCCCACTAATCGCTAAATGTAAGTGACAATTTTAGAAATAAAAATAAAAATTGTATAGCGTTAGTTAGGTGTGTACGTGTTGATGGCTACTTTGTGGAACGACCTATTCACAAAATTTATTAGCCATTGAATACCTGGAAAATAAATTAGAAAAACGAACACTATGCGCCAAATGCTGCTGACCTGTGACTCCCGTTGAGAAGTGGAAGAGTCAAAACAGAGTCACACGAATCATTGACTCTCTAAGAGAGTCGTGAAGTGTCAAAGGGAGTCATGGAGGCAGCGAAGAGTGTCATGGAAGCAGCGACTCCCTTGGACTCCTTTTTTTTTAAGGGTGTAGGCAAACGTGTCAACCAACTAACGAGGGAAATTATCGATGCCGACTGGAGGACAAATGTGTTAGTACGCCGTCTATAATATTATCACAATAAGAGGCTGATTATCTAACCGCAAGTTTGTCCAGGGGTTAGAAAGAAGTTTTTTCTTTTTCTTTTCTCTTTTTCTTCCCTCTTCTGTTTGAAAATCGTCCTAAATTAAAGTAGAGGTAGAATCAGAAGAGGTTTATCACGCAACACAACGCAAATCGTTAATAAGCGCTTGTGTGAGTGTTTTGGTTTTTGTCTGTTTGTGAGCTTGAGCGACAGTTTTTTGACTGCGCCGTAACATCAACCAACGCTAACCTGGGGTATTCAGTGTGTGCCATTAAGTAGGGGTTACAGGAGCGATGCACACATATAGAAACGGGCAAAGTGTAGAAATTGAACCCGTGATCCCTACTGGCGAGGAGATTGAACTCTATGGCGGGCGCTATGTCCGGCTTGTTTTTATCAGAGTTTTGTGTATAGACCTTTTCTTTAACGGCGCCGCCATCTTGAGAATTGCGGCGCCGCCATCTTGAGAATTGCGGCGCCGACGACGCCGTCTAGCGGCTTAGAAAAAAATACCGGCTAGTTCTGGCAGCACAGCTATCTGGGTAGGCAACGGTGTGGGTATGGGGGGAACTTGCTAGACTTGGCTATGGTAGGCTGCAATTACTTGGTTGGAGCTTGTCCGGTTGAATCCAGCTGGCTACTCACAGGCCATCACCTTGCTTCATCGAGAAAACGAGGACGAAGACGGTGGGGTGTTTAGATTGAGTTTCCACAGCGAAGTACAGGGTGTCACAAAAGAAAACTATACACGGTCTTTTTTACCGCAAAAATAAACTAGGCATCAGCCGAACGCTCATTCTCCGCCCAAAGGTAGAGCTAGAGGTCACAACCAGATGCCAAGTTTCAGCCCGATCCGATTACTTAATCGAAGTTACAAGTGATTTTCTGAAAATTTTAATGGGAAAATGGCGGCCGACGGAGTTTTCGAACACATGGGGCTCTATGGCACCAGAAACCGAAAACGGGCAAGAAATAGGCTCCATTTTCCCATTGAAATTTTCAGAAAATCACTCCGTAACTTCTGATTAAGTTATCGGATTGGGCTGAAAACTTTGGCATCTGGTTGTGACTCTAGCTCTACCTTTGGGCAGAGAATGAGCGTTCGGCGAGGCCTACTTTATTTTTGCGGTAAAAAAGACCGTGAAATTTTCTTTTGTGACACCCTGTATATATGAGCAGTTTAACGTAGTCTATGGCAGGTAAGCTATCGGCATTTGATAGCTCCATCTTGAGTTGTGGCATGTAGACTTTTTCATTACCTTTCACATACCATGGGGCTTTCAGTGGTAACCTAATTGGACCATCTGCACCGGGAATTAAAATCGGTCCTCTTGTCGTAGACGAAGTGGTCGTGAGCTTAAACGTGACGTTGAGTCTGATACGAATCTCTCACGATTCAAGCTCGCCATCGACTGACTTCATAAATAAGGATTCTTGGGGACAATGCGAAGCTCGATACCATTGCAGCCACACTCGCGCTGCAGCTTCTTGTGCTCATGGCACACTTTCTGCTATTGTTCTTATGCTTTTTAAAATTATTTATCCATCCGACGACCACGCAGTGGTAGCCAGACAACCGTAGGTTTTCGGAAATTGCAGCACGGAAAAAAGGAGCACTCTGAACTAACTCATGCACCACGTCCGTTTTTAAGCCTTTTCGCCCATACCCTTGGCGGTTGCATACCCTGTGTCAGCGGGCAATCCGAAAATTCACCAGGCCGAGGGTACGTCAGTTAGTGGCTGGTTTGAGGTTATGCAAAAAAGGTCTATACGCGTTTACCAACACAAGGGCATGTGTACTGGCGTAGCCTCGTACTGGATTCTTTACTTCATCTTTCTCGATTGAGCGCGAGTCAAAGATTGACCGCGACTCGTGCCAAATGTTATCCCCCGGCTCAGTTGAGAAAGACGCAGTAAACAATCTATGAGTACCACGTCCGTGTTTGGCCTCCCTGATTGAACACGAGCCCCAGCCGAACGTTCACACAATTCGTTTCACTACGTGGGTCGAGCACTACGTTAAAGCACAAACAGACAACGTATGTTGTCGTTGTCCCCATCGGTGTAGTTGTCAATTTAGCCTTTAGGGGCGCCGACAAGTGTTTGCCGGAATTCAGAAGTGAAGAGCTAAAGATTGTCCTAATTTTGTGTGTGTGTGTGCGCGCACGCGTTTGTGTGTGTGTGTGTGTGTGTGTGTGTGTGTGTTTGTGTGTGTGTGTGTGTGTGTCTGTGTGTGTGTGTTTCGCTTGAACTTGGCATGTTTATTGTCACAAAGAGCTACAATTCACGGTCGAACGAACACTCGAACTCAACCCACGCACGAAAATAAAAAGTCGGAGGCCACCTAGCTAGATATCTTCCAGATGCTCGCTTTTCCGCTTTTGCATAGTTCGCGTGTAAAAAGGTCGACGGAGATGTCACGGCTCCCAGATAAAAACCATGCAAAAGACAGAAAAAAAAAAAGTCAGAAAGAAAATTTATTGTGTCTTCCTTTGAAGTCAGCGTTGTCAAACAACGTTAATAACTCTGTAAAAAAGGAAAGAAAAAAATTGCAGTTTGTTTGGAGTGTGTGCGCGCTCAAAATATGCACTGCGATTCTCGAGCTGCTTACATAATCGTTTTGTCGTTCGCATAGACATTCCGTGGCAGCATCGAAAGAAGTGCAGCTAACGTTCTTCTCTTGTTCGCGCGTCGTGATCAACTTTAAAGACACGAGCGTTTTATTGTTTGGCAAAGTATCCGAGTATTTTTTTTTGTATCGGCGTGCGAGGAGTCTGTGGGATTGTGCATCGATCCGATGGAGTTGTGCTAACGCATTCAAAGACGCGTAGGCGCTCGCGGCGTCGTCGGGGATCGCTTCGTCGGAGTTGGGTCAACAAGGCACACACCGTCGCGATTGCTCTTTGCCGTAAATAAGACTGTCGCTTCTCTCCAAACAGGAATGTTTGCCACTCGCACGCGCGAAGGAGTGCTTGGATTTATCGGGATGTAGAGGTAGCGGAGGTATGAGGATGTAGGGGAGTTGTAATGTAACGCGATGTTGTTTACACTAGAGTGCTTCAGCAAAAAGATGCACTTCCTGCATCTTCTTGGGAGCGTCAACATTTTCGGCGGCGCCGACTGCCGCCGTGATGGTGCAGGTTTTGGGGAGCAAATGACGCCGTATGTAGTAACAAAATGCATTAGCTAAAATTCATACAAAAAGAATGCGCCCATCTTAGTTATTACTGGTAGTGTTATTAAGGCCCCTGAATGAGAAAAGTATGGCGACATCAGCTCTCTTCTCCTCTGGCGCGCACACTCTTTATCTTTTTATTCTATTTCACAGTCGCGTGCCAACGGTTGCGCCGCATCTCAGCTCCAAGACAGCAGGCGGTATTCCTGTACTTTGTTTCAACTTGAGTCAAAGCGCAGTCAAAGAAAAAATACACTGAAAGACATGCGCAAAGACTAAAAGCGTACTGTCACGGTGTACCCTCTGCGTACAATTGAATGAGCTGCAAAACATATGCCCTAAGAAAGACAATGAAAGCGGCGCTACTTTGCGCTTTCGGCGTTACTCGATCGGCTACCTGGGCTTCTAGTGTTCACTGCGCTCTAACAACCTACGCATTCCTCCTCCCTCATCCTCCACCATGCACTTTTTTATCTTTATATTTCGCTCTTTCGCACTTTTAAAGTCTCTCTACACTTACGTACTCGTAAGGATCCAGATTAAGAAAGGTAGCGACATATTTTCCCTTCTGTTCTGGAGCGCACACTTTTAAAGAGCTGGCTTTGTAGGGCCTACCAACCTCAGGAGCCGCGTAAGCACGAAATGTGTAGGTCGGCCAGTCCGTAACCGCTAAATGGTCTTAAAAAATATATAAAAAACGCTTTTGGTTATTATGTTAAAATATAGAGACTAGGAAGGAATTTTGAAAGAACAAGTGTAAGAATACGCATACATAAAGGGAGGGGGGGGGGAGAAGAGACAAACGTATACTTTTTCTTTCAAGTTTCCTTCTCAGTCTTAGGATTTTATAATATCATGATCAACATGCACCAGCTCGCCCGCACCTTGACAATTTTTTCGGCAACCGGTGCCAGGGATTAAACCCCGGCCACTGGCGTGGAACCCGAGCGCGCTGCTGACTGAGCTACGAACCCAGTACGAAGGAAGGAACGGGAGGAGCGGAACCAGGTGGTTTGACAAAGAACGCGGAGCGAAGAGACGTGGAGAGGGCGAGAAAGAGAGGAGAAGAAACATGAGGTGTTGAAAGAACGCGTTGAATTAGGAGGGTTGGAAAGGGACGGAAAGCGCGCTTCTCCTCTCTTGGTAACCCAGAAAATTCAGCGCAAGGGCTTTGTATCCGGGTGGTGCTGAAGGGAAGTGCGCGCAGCGTCAAAAGAGACAATGAAGTGACGTTATCTGTTTCCATACAAAATTCTGCCCTAGGCACCATGTGAACTAAGAGCAGCACCCATCCCGGGCAGTGAAGGACCAAGGCTCATCCTGCACTAGGCACCACCCGAACTAAGTGTACCATTCATCCTATAAAGCTAGCGCATTTAGACGCGTTTAGTCGAAACATGCAGCCAATTGTTATCTTTAATTTTGCTTTTTCGCGGTTGCGCGTCGAAGGTAATGCGTCACCTGCTCCTCTTCATTATAGCAGGTGGCCTTTCTATACTTGGTTTCAACATGAGTCAGAGTGCAGTCAAAGGCTAAAAGACATGCACCTGAATACACACAAACTAAACGCGCACTGTCACAGTGTACATTCTTCGCTCAATTCAATGAACTGCGAAAAATATTCCCCAAAAAACTTTTTTATCTTTATTTGTTGCTATTTTCCACTTGCGCGTCGACGGTAGCGCCGCGGAAATTCGGAAAATAACGGCACCCTATGAAGATTGCTGCCTGCAATCCTGAAGCTGTCGCCTGCAATCCTGAAGCGGTTCGCTTCAGGATCGCAGGCGGCAATCTTCATAGGGTGCCGTTATTTCTTCGAATTCAAGTGATATTCAACTGCGGCGCCACCAGTTATTTCTGTGCATACGTGGTGCGCTCATGTTTGGGCGGAAAGTAACTTCACTTGAAGCTTCGTACGTCAGGAATACAACTGCGTATGTGAGCTTCAATGTATGTGCGTGCGTGTGTGTGTGTGTGCGTGCGTACGTGCGTGTGTGGAAGCAGAGTAACCATTTGTCAGTAGCGAGCCTCTGTGACGCGCTCAGATATGGGCGTCAGTGAATGCAGTTTCAAACATCGTATATTTTCCGGGGGCCTGAACGTAGTGTCCCCGCTCCTCGATGTGTGTTTGTGAGTGTACCTGCACTTGACCATGCGTACCTAGGAAAAAAAGTAAACGTTTCTTCCTCGTGTACTTATGTGGTGCGCTTAAGTTTGGAGAAGTATGAACTCTTCGTCGGGCTTCGTTCGTCTCATCTGTAACAAACGACTGCGTCTCTCTGCAGCCAAGAGTTGCGGTCCTCCCGGCGAAGTGGAGCACGGGCGTCGCATGGGCACGATGACCCGCTTCACAAGCTCGGTGAAGTACGAGTGTCACGAGGGCTACGAGCTGTTCGGCAGGGCACACCGCTACTGCCAGTCCTCCGGGCAGTGGAGCGGCACGCTGCCCGAATGCAGACGTGAGCAGTTTTCTCTCTTTCCATGGTGCCTGGTACGTGTCTCAGATGGTGTGTTCACCGCATCCTGAAAAGGGGTCCCTAGATTTCCGCCTGATGACGTCGTAGATGTGTCTTTTTTCGCTGATCGCGATCCTGGTGGCGTCAACAGCGGCAGTGTATGCGGCAGATGCCTGTTCTGCTGCAGCTCGCTTTCTCGCTCGACAGTCTACGGGAGCTTCGGCAGCCAGGAGTTGGGTCGCCGCAACGACACTCGCGTTCGCTGCTGTTTCTGGCCAGCATTTGTACGACCCATTGCCAGGATCGCAACATCCGACAGCGTGACACTCCGGCTTTCGTGACGTCATTTGTCGACACCTTTGGGACCACTTTTGATGCATGGGCGGGAGAGGATGCTAAACACGCCGGTCGGAGACGCATTCTGGGCACCATAGATTATACTTCCGCTCACGCAATACCTCCTAGATTGCAATGCTCAGCTTCCAATGTTACCTATATGAGCGGCGTTCGGCCAGGAATTGTCTCCAATCAGTGAGAACACGAGTCTCAGTCAAGCTCAGACGCAGCACTCGTATTCACTCGGTGCACCGCGTTTGCCTCTTTTGGATGACGCAGAAAATTCAGCCGTCCGGCCGTGTTATCTAGAAATGGATCGGCTTACAACAGCGATGGAGGAAGAGAGAGGTGTCTGACCAAGGCCAGAAAAGGGGCCGAAATTTCGCTCGGGCTTCGCTGATTTCCCGGCGTTTAGGGCTCCCGCACAGGCGCGGTCGCGCGCAATGTCGCCTTGAAGGCGCCAATAAGAACGGTCCCTCGAGCCCCTTGTCATGTTGCGCATCTCACGGCGTTTGTCGGAAATTCGAGCGAACCTTGGACACACTCGTTTCACGGCGAGGCGGTGCCGTTCAGACACCTGTATCTTCTTGAAGGTAATGGTTCGGCAGCTCTTTGCCTGGTTAGAGGGAAACATCAGGCAAAAATTTGAAACTCTAACCAAGTTTATTAAATAGTAAACAGACGTTTCGGGACCGATTCAGTCCCTTGCGCACGGGTGACTGCATGTGGGGACAGGCAGCGCGTTTGCAGACAGGGGTGTAGGAGGCTTTGCAGACGTCACAGAGCCCCGAGACATAATCGCTGGGCACAGTGCCCGAGGAGCAGTTTACGTTTCCATTTGTTCGCTGGATAAATCAGGGGCCCAAATCTACACAGCGGGACAGGGCGGGACCAAGGAACCGGGGCACCGTCGCCTGCTGCGGTTGGCCAACTCCGCACCGCTGACGAATCTCAGCAGGCGCTTGCTCCCGCCGTGTAGATTAGGGCCCCAGGACTCAACGAAGAGCCGCTTTCGCCAATGCCTCTCCAAGGCCAGCACGGTGCTCAATTCGAAGCCTATTGTGTGGCTGGTTCCGTCCACCTGTTCTCCTATGACACTTGCTTCCGCATCTTTCTTTCGGACGTCGTATTTGTGTCGCGTGAGCCTCTATACATAGCTTGCATTGACGTCACATCAGCCGCTATTGCACCGTACCATGCTCCTGTGCCCGTACCTCTTGCAGCATACATTTTGCACAATCGAATTTGTTCTTCTCGGCAAGGATTGCCGATAAGAACAAATTCGATGGAACGAAATGTATGCTGCAGAAGGTACGGGCACAAGAGCATGGTACGGATCAATGGAGGCTGGTACGGTGCCATATGGCGTCACGTGCAAGATATGCATTGGAGGTTTTCACTCTCCCCTACATATGAGGCCGAACGACCCCGTACGGTATGCAAAAGACGACACCTTGAGCCTTTTTTTTTTTTTTTTGGGGGGGGGGGGTGTTGATTTTTGGGGATTAGGAGAAGGTGGCCGATTTTCGACACGGGCTTCGGGACAACAGAGCCGTAGTGCTGAATTTTCTACGTCTCCGCCGGGATGCCAGCTCAGGACACAGATTTGACGGGGGTGCCGCGTCAGGAGTTCGGTAGAAATTCGTTTTCTCGCTGATTGAACCAGCCGAACGCAATATTCGTGTCTCCGATGGGTGGCCTCCGACAGGTGGCGTATAAAATCTAGCGCCATGTTCTTCTCAACCACGGGGAAGGTACACAAAGAATGGGAAGGACAACAATGACTCCCAAAACGCTCATTTTGTACTTAACCATGTCCTTGTTTTTGAGGCGTTGCGTGTCTACGATTCGGCCAAGCCCAGATGCTCGTCTGAACCTGCCCCTTTTCTTCCCCTTTTTCCCGACGAACGTGGCTCAGCGGTGCAATGCGACAAGCCCGACGATCCGCTGAACGGCCGAGCCATCTACACGGAGCTGCTGTTCAACTCGCTGGTCAAGTACGAGTGCCGCCACGGGTACCGCATCAAGGGACCACCCACGGCCAGGTGCAACTCCCAGCGGCAGTGGGAGGGCGCCCCGACACACTGCGTCGGTGAGAGGATAGTATACCGGATATAGTGCGGCAAGCCAGCCTGTCCGAAACACGTCTTTGGCGCATCGGAGCACAGAGAGGGGCACGCCAATCAAAAAGCAACATATAGAATGCAAACAAATGGTGCGCAGGGAAGGCGCGACGACGAGGCAGCCAGGCACGCTCCGCCATCGGTTGAGGTCAAGGAGGGGGGGGGGGAGCAGCCCACGCGTACGGATTTAGCGGGTAAACAAACGCACGAGATGCGCAACCAACAGACGATCTTCCACACCGTATAGACGCTTTGCAGCAGCTGTGCATGGGCGCCGCCATAACTGACCTTCAGTTTTTGTTTCCCATTATTTTGTTTACTTCACTTCATTATTACCATAGCAGGCCAGGTTATTGCCATCTTATATTTTATTCTGTATTTTTGCCCAGCATTGGCCTTTGTGGAGGCTCGTCCACACCAATTTCAGTGCCTTGGTATCTCGGTAAAACAAGAGAAGGTCAGCCATGGCGGCTGTATTCTGGCGCGTGTGTAAAGCGTCTATAATGTTCTGTGTGTCTTTAGACAGCGGTAAGTTGGTCAGCCCCAATACCGCTTGCCTTGAGTCTTTAACGTGCGTTGCGTCGTAGTGATCCACGACTGCGCGCCAGATGCGAGGCTGATCCAGATTCAAGCGGGCAGAGGTGGATATTGAACCCAGTATCCCTGGACTCTTGCAGCGATAGGTTTTTACTCCACGTGCACCAGAGCTATGGTGCGTTAACGCACTGCCCTTCCCGCATGGTTCCATATTGCTACTGGAGTGCACACATGCACAGTCACCTAATAGAATTGGAACGCTTACGAATCTGAATTCCTCAAAGTCGTACTTAGACGCCGAGACCGGGTAAGGCGAAAGAAGGTTTAGCCACGCTTCCGAGGGCTCGTAGACTATACGTTTTGTGTGCCCATATTTGAATATTAAAGCTCGAAGTGCTTTTTGACGGAACACGCGAATCCAAAATATGTGTCCGACCGTCCGTCCGTCGGTGCAGTTCCCCGCCACACTTAGTACGAATTCCATTGGGCGCCAGCGCCACCATCCAAAATACGTCACAGTTCGGTTGCGGGCGGCATCAGTGCAGTTTTCAATGGAGGAAGAAATCCCCTCCACAGGCGAGCGCGTACTATCGCGCGATCTATTTCATGACGTGTGAACTGAACGAGAACAACGAGAACAATGGAAACGCGTCGCGTGGACCGTGCAGTATGCACGTCTCCGTCGCTCGGACCTTGTAGTTGGATGCTGGACGGTAAACCGACGAGGTGCAGCAGTTCTGATTTTTTTACGCGGTATATATTGCGCGGACCAGTGAATCATAAAAGTATTTCGAGTCTTTTTCGGAATTAATCTGCTATAGTTTGGGGAGGGCTTACTGCCGACGATGATTGCAAGGACTTATTGAGCGACGGTAATGCTTTGTTGACAAACGTTTCACCCTTCCCCGTGTTGTTTAAACATTTTAGCCTACGCTCAATTAGAATGGATCTGTCACGATCAGTTCGAGTAATGCACATAGTAAAACAATTTAAAAAATACCTCGTTCGAACCCACGACAGGGATCCAAATCAGTTGTCCCTTTCGTAAGTTAATCGGAAGGTTGCGCCGGCATCGCTGTCACGCGGTTTCTACATGCCGAATCTTGGCCGGTCGTTTCGCTTCTTCGCCATCATTATCGCTCTCGAACAAGCGAACTTCAGACAACGAGAAAAGCATATTCTGCCGATGACGACACGCGAAATCGCTGCCATTTGTAGCATTTCCTTAGACTGGGAAACACTTTTCGCTCAAAGATTTCTCGCTTAATCGCTGTTCATCGAGCTGTATAGGGGATGCCGAATCCAGTTGGGGAACGTACCACTACGAACTCGTGACATTTATGTCGCAGCGATGAACGAGCGACCCGCACCATAAGGTTTTTCTATCGCGAAGACGGTCTGGCAGCGATATCATAACTGTAACTCTTTTTATGTTTGGGCGCCGCCGTATTGAACATTAACTTAGAAGCAAATTTATCGATTTTTTCCGTGCGCCGCCGTGTACAGCAGCCGTGCCCGCGTGCCGCACGCGCATTGCGGCTGCCCGGGGGCGTGCGGCTCGATGGAAAATGCGAGAGCTCCAGTGCGCACCGAGTACGCACCCCTGGAACCAATGGGAGACGCTATTTGCGGGAAAATGCCAGTGCAGCCTGACGGACCTATGGACAAATTCAGTTTCTCACCTAAATTGGGCGAAAACTAGACGGCACGTCATTTATACATCAATTCCGTATCACCGCTCTATTTATTTGTGGAAACTGATGCCGTGTGACCCAAACACTTCAGTTTCCTCGTTAGATTTAGCGGCCAAATTGACGTCACGTCTCTTATACTCCAATTTAGTTTTCCTGCGAATTTTAGCGGGAAAATTGATGTCACGTGGCCTAAACCTCAATTTAGTTTTTCCTCTCTATCTAGCAGTAAAATTGACGTCAGGTAACCTATGCACGAATTTTACCCTGATATATCTAGAAGAGAAATTGATGTCACATGACCTATGCAACAGCTTAAATGAACCGCTAAATTTAGTGGGAAATTCGACCTCACGTGAACTACTTGATCTCCTCACTCCGCTTTTTTTCGCATGTGGGCGAGAGCGTGATCATGCGACGTATGACTTTTCCAACGAGCAGATATCTTCTAACCCCTGTCAGCTTAGCAGAGAAACGAGTAGAATGAACACCGACTTGTCGCACATTTGCGATGATTTAATTTTTATAATAAAATTATTTAAATGCGCTACCTTACTCCTAGCGTTTTTGTGTAATTTTTTTTTTGTCTTAAGAGTGCGATTACCGAACGAGTTCGTTTCTCTTACTGATCTCGGTTCAGCCATTCGCAAGTTGTGACGTAAAATGTACAGCCAAGAGATTTACCTGAGACTATAAGCGCGTATAATTGTCCACGAGAAAAGAAAAAAATGCAAAAGCGTGCGCTCAAGTTTTATCAGAAAAGTTCCACTAACGGTGTTTTGATAGAAAAGAGTTCGCGTAGATCTCATTAACTTCCGATTCTCGAAGGTTTCGGTTTCATATTTTTCGTTGTTGCTTTGTTACGCTGACCCGGGTCACATTCACTAGTTCCGTTCGCACATGAAATCGAAATATAATCGGACAATTTTTGCTGGAAGAGAGCGAGCTGTTCGAAAACATATCCAAATGAAGCAAAGCATGAAACGGTTAAAGAAATATGCGCATTTCTTATAAGCCTCTTATGCAAATGTAGACGTCTGACGAATATTTTATATTTTAGTGCACTTTATTTTAATATCTCGATTTTTGTTTCGGAAAGGCAATCAAGCATGCATAAGAGAGCGTACATGACACACGTTCTTTCTTTATTCGCAAAGTTTGTGTATGTTCCACAGTTGGTTCTGTTGAGGGAACTCAAGAATAATATCCTTTGATAATTCCTATTGATTCTTAGAAATCACTGTTGAAAGAATAAAAAGAAATATAAAAGAACACAAGTAGGAAACTGGCTGTGCGGAAATCGGACGGGGAGGCGAATAATGTATGCGTGATACAATTTTAACGCCACGACCGCGGTGTCGAGAACTTTGGCCGAGGCGATCGAGTGTTTATGCGCTTGACTTTTCCAACTTCTTTCCTTTCTTTTGCGTTGAGGTTCTTTTTGTGTTTTTAAATTACTACAAACGATTTTATGATCTGTCAGCACGTTCCCGCTGTTCCACCTTGGAAGCATTGGGAAAATACAAGAGAAACTACACTATACAAAAAAGGTAAAAAAAAGAAACGAAGCGTTTTTCGGTTTCATTACGGTAATGCCAGCTTAGCACGGTGAGTAAAGCGCAATTTTCGTTTTTTTTTTTTGTCTGTGTTTGTGTTAAGGAAACCTTTTTTCCCCAACGCCGCATAGGTTACAATGAAAACAAAATCGCGCACTGGGAAGTTCTTTCACCTTGTCTTACTAAATCTTTTATTCGCCAGTCCGTAAGATTTTTTGTTTTTGTTTTTGTGTGTGTGGGGGGGGGGGAGGGGGCGGGTGAAGGGGAGGGTTTCTTGTACACTTACTTAAACTAAAGACATACACTCTTATAAATTTGTTTCATCCAGCTATAATTCTCAGTGTTCAGATCTTTTTTTTTTTATTTCTTCACACATCCACGTTTTGCTTGTCTTCATTTATTTTTTTACCCGGTTTCAGTACTTTTTTTGCCATTTTTGTTTAACACGGGATTTTATTATTTAGCACCTTCTTGAGAGGGGGCGGGAAAAAAAAAAGGAAAAAATCGTTCTACGGTCGCCATCGTTTGCTCTTTCATTTTCTTTCACTACTTGATTGTTTTACACACGCCATGCCTGAGAGCAAATGTGTCGCCTGTTTCGTTGTTATGTTGAATCGAGCCCCCTCCTTATATACCTTTATTTAAAAAAAAAAAGACAACGTGAAATGACTTTTTTGTTGTCTTTTGGTTGTAAGAGCGCAGAGGGCTGCTTTTAACGGTCTGCTGAAAATGAGCTTTGTTTCATAAATGGGGTTATCGGCGTGATGCAGACTCCATTAAGGCAAAGTTCATCGATGCTTGTGATCTTAAAGGGTTCGACCAACATATTAAACGAAAATCAAGCTCGCCTTTGTTTAGCGCGTTTTTGTTTGTTCTTTGTTTCACAATGGCAGTTCGTTTACGCTTGCGTTCCCTCTTTAACGCTTCCAAAAACGAGAACTTTATGAGGCCCCTTTTTATTTTAAGGTATCATGTCAGTGGAAGTTCCCCACGTGTATCGTGTTGCCGATGAGACATATGGGGCTTCGTGGATGCCTTTCAACATTTTATACCTGTCACTTAATGTTCGGTTAAACGTTTTTTTTTCGAAATAGTTAGATTTTTTTTTAAATTAAGTTTGTTGTTGTGTCGTTGCTTATTTATCAAGGTAAGCAACACGCAGGTGAAAGTTCCCCCTCTAACGTGTGTCTTCTACATACATGTTGTTTGGATATTTAGAAAGCTTGCAATTAGACTGTCCTATGATATAGCATCTGGTGTCTCCGCTAGAAATGAGAAATTTGGCCAGTGCAGCACAATTACTACCTTAGGCAGCCGGCACACGCATGTTCTGTGGTTTCGTTCTATAGCAAAAGTGTTGTCGTTCTTGTAGTTTATTTTTCCTTGGATATTTCTAAAAAAATAAATGCAGATTCTTAACTTCTTGTAGTTCACTTGTAATGCAAGCGTCACCGACTTACATCATTTTTATCATATTTCCTAAAAACAATGGCTTATAATTTAAGACGCAAGCAATATAACCACTTGGGAAATGAGCGCACTTTCTCAGTCATTATAGATAATATTTTGTTTTTCAGAAACGGTTTTTTGAATGCAAGTTTGTGAATTGGTATTGAGACAGACGTTGTCTTTTGCATGCACAGAATCGTATTAGTCACGCGAATATGCCTTTTTTTTTCTGACGACTTTTTTTGTGCTATGTTGTTAATTAGAGATCGACTGCGGCCACCCGGGCCACCTGCACAACGGCTACGTGGAGTTCGGCGTGTCGACGCTGAACGCCAAGGCTTCGTACAACTGCTTCGACGGCATGAAGTTCCAGGGCCAAGCCAACAGCAGCGTCTGCCTCGACACCGGAAACTGGTCCAACCCACTGCCGAAATGCCTCGGTGAGTAGGACGAGCTGAAAATTACTTTGGAGCCTGACCAACTGACCGGGTGAAGAGTTACATTGTCCCCGGCGCCAAACCCTACCCGAATGTTTCTTTTTTTTTTTTTAAATGAGCTTTAGTTGTATGTTTTGTTTGTTTTTTTTGCGAGTTCACAGCCCAGCAAATGCGTGTTCGTCTCTTCGAAAGGCGAGGAAATTACGCTTCTTAAGCACGAACGCTGAAAATGACACCGGCTAGAAACTTTTCTTTTTCTTTCAGGAAGGTAATTGACAGGACTGGAAAGGTAGAGAGGAGTTTCAGTTGTCGCGCCTCTAGTGCGGACTTCGGAAGCTTTGAGCGTGTACGCGTCTCCAAAGCACGACGAAGGGCAAAGAGCGCTTGCCGGAGGCTGGGCACCTGCTACAGAGCCATGTGCTTGCTCACCTGGGAGTGCTTATACATGGTTTGCATAAACGTCTCTCAGCCGCCATTGAGGTGATTTTGCTGCCGCAGCGCACATTTAGCACCCCTAAAATGTTTTGTCTCGGATAATAAAAAAACAAAAAACAAGTAGAAATGACCGCCAGCGCGGTGCAATGACGTAATGTGCAAGCCATATGTAAAAGGTGCATGTTCACTTGAACTTTATTGTTATTACACAACGACTGAGCACGAGCACGACTTAGAGAAGAGTGCTGTTTGAGCGTTCGATAGAAACTCGTTTGCATTAACTAGATTGACGAAAGTTTGGGGTATGGGTTCGGGCCCAGTGTGCTGAATCGGCGCCTTCGTTGTGTGCACACGTTTCGTGAAGAAAGAGGAGAAAGTAACCGGACCTTGTTTGTATTCGGCGTCAACGTATTTTGTTCTTTCATGGGTTCCATTGTCAAGGCTGGCGTAGTTCCCGCAGCGCTGTCAAGGGAACCTGCAAGAGTTCACGCGAATGGGGCGCAAGACGAAGCCACTTTTTTGCAAAACAGTGCCGGCTGCACCATCGTAGACTATGCTAGCTTCTTCTGCAGGTTGCAACGCTAGCAAGCTATGCTAGCGTAGCCTACAGCGAAGCGCTCTAGGCCTTGCTAGATAATGTGTCATAAAATAGTTAATGCCCAGTATAGTTTGGATAGTGTTGACCCGATGAAATCCCAAAGCTTTTGTTTTCAATGTTTCTTTTCTGAAAGTTCAGCTATAAAAAAATCAATGTGATATGCGCGAACAAGATGAGTTTAGTCTTCAAGCAAGTTTACGGTAATATTGTCACGGAAAGAAAATGGCAGACGAACGCGGGACTGAAAGTAACGTTTAATGAGGCAAACTTGGGCCCGTAACCGTGGCGAAAACGGACACTGTACATTCTGCGACGGCGACAGAAGAGCGACTGTCTCGAAGCAGCACGTTACCACCGCTTTTGAACACGCGGTATGTACGGGAATTTTCTGAACTAGAACACATGATGACAACCAGGAATAAAATAAAACAATGAAAAACATTTGCTAAAAAAATACTGTGCCAAGCGAGGTTCGTACGCCATTCCTTCGTATGACAGCCATGTGCGTTGCCAACTCCCCCACACGCCACGAACGCATTAAGGCCCGTTCACACTCTTGCGACCTCTTAAAACTGGACCTCTTACAACCAGAGGAGACACTGGCGCCATCTATTGGGTAGCAGTGTAAACTTGGCGGTCCGGCATATTTTCTATTTCTCTCGCGCATTATCCTTTCTTTCTTGGCTCGAAAAGCTTTTGTCAACGTTATAAACGTGCCTTTCTTATAGGTATTACGCACATTTGACCTCGGAAATACCGCAAAACCTTTGCTCTTGTGAAATGCAGTTCCAGTGTCACCGCATAGATTGCGCCACAATGCCAGTGTGTTCCCTCGTCCTAAGAAATTTTAAGAAGTTTTAACAGATCTAGTCTCTCTCGGTCGTACTCGGTTGCAAGAGTGTGAACGGGCCATTATAATAAACTACACCAAACCGAACTAGAAGTATTTTAAATGCATATTTGAACAAAGAATGGAGTTAATTGCGTATAAAAAAGTAAGGTACTGCCCCCACCGCCCCCCCCCCCCCCCCCGCCCCCGGGTCCTCGATAATGACAGACCAGCTGGCATTAAAAAAATAAAGAAAAGTATAAAGTTGCTGAGTGTAAACTCAGGCAATTTCGTAGGCTTGGGAATGCGACACTATAACAATTGTCCAGGGCTGAGACGTATCGCGATATAAATGTATCGCGATAGTATCTTAGAGATACTTTCGAGTATCTGTATCTCTGTATCGATATACATTTGAAATATCTTTGTATCTCAGTAGTGAAATACATTTACATTGTATCCCTTGTATCGCGACACTTTGCCAGACTTAGGTATCTCGTTACATTTGTTTGCCGTTTTTTACGATATATTTAAAAGAAAAAAAATCTGTTCAGTACAAGGTGCTTCATTATTTATATGAACCCGCCCTATAACATAATCCATCACAGTCACCAACAATAAAAAAACGGGTTTAAAGAAGGTTACTTGCAAGAATAACAGAATAACCTCCTCTCACAAAGTCCTCCACTCTTCCAATTTAGCAGAGTGAACGCTGTAAAGGAGTTGAGTGGAGAAAGCGTTATGGCTATGTTGTCCAATGTCCCCACACTATGCTTCACACAGAAGCATATAAGACGACAGTTTGAGATGCGCCCTTACGGTAAAACAGGGTTCATTTGGTGCAGACGCCTTTTGTCAAGCGTGGTACGCAGTCTTTACCGTTCGGTAACTACGTGGTTCACCGGGTGTGACATGTTTTTTAGCTGCACTAATAATAAATAAAGAGTTCGAGGTAAGCAAAAGTTCATGAAATGACACAAGAGGAGCACAACCATAAATTGCCATTTGCATCCGCCACGAACTGCACCCTCCCCACGTAGCACCGTTTGGGAATAAATATATTTCTGTAAGTATTTGTATCTGTATTCCAGAATACTTTTTCGCTGTTATTGCAGAAGTATCCCAGGGACATTCCGTTGTATCAAAGGGCAAATATATCTCAGTATCTGTATTCTGGGCGTTAAAATACATGTATTCCAGTATTTGTATTCCCGAATACTTATTGGGGTATTTCTGCCCAGCCATGCAATACGTGTGCTCTCGCGTTGAACCCGGAGATGCTCCTTTAGAGCTTGCTTTGCCTGCCTAACTCCGGCGTAGTGCGGGGAAACCAAAGCTGCAAAGGCGTCTGGTATAGCATCGTACGCAGGATATTACGGTATATACGTTTTGCAATGGACGTAAGTAACAGGAACTACGCGGAGTGTTGAACGGGAACTGAACCGAACCGAAAACCGGATCGGAACCGTTATTTTTAGCCAAACCGGAACTGAACCTAACCGAAATCGTCGCCGCAATCTTGAAACTGAACCGCCACTCAATCGGAAAAAATATATAAAACTAACCGGTTTACAATGGTTCACGGTATTTTTTTAGTAATAGCACAAAATAAATGTTTGAAGATAAAACAATTGGCAGCTTTATTATCGATCAAATCGTCGAATACAGAATTGCAATGCATCAGAAATTGTGGGTTTCGTGGCGCTTATGTATTGACACTATGATTAATCATGTCTACGTGGTCACGTGACGTCACGGTATCAAGACATGCTGTCAGTAATTTACGTCACGTGGCCCCGTGACGTCACGTGCCAAAGTCATGTGAATCACTGCGTCAAGTTGATGTAAATTGAGAACGTCACTAGATTCATCAGCGTTGTTTACACCGTGACGTCAAACGACATCCCGACTTCGCACCGCAAGTCACGTGACACCGTGACGTACTCAACTGTCTTGAGCCCAAGTCGAGTGCTCGGGTTCATGACAATCAGCATAGCCAAACATTCGAATAATGGCTAGTGTTCCATCAAAGATGAGAATAGCCGAACTTGTACAATGTCTGAAACTCAGCCCATGCTCTATGCTTTGCCCACCCCAGCGCATGACTGTGAACGCTGACGATTTATAATTAGCATCAGATCACGTGACCGCTTGTTCTAATTGCAAGTTAAATAAGAAAAGCTGTTTCCTTTTTTTCTTTTCTGCGCCATTGTGCGGAGAGGAAAGCTGAAGTGGTGTTTTTGCCAGTTATCAACGTCCGGGATTAGTAGTTAGCGGCATCCAGTGGAAGTACAAAAATCGTTGCAAGACCAATTTTACATGTACTGTACCTGTTAAATGAGTCGTGCAACAATTTTCGTTGAGGCACCCAAACATGTTTTCGTTGTTGCTGAACTGCCTCAGAAATTTGTCCCCGAGAATAAAGAATTGAAAGGACAAAATGTGGCTTACCCATCCGACGTTACAAAGAACTGCAAGTGTGTACGGGACAGATACCTGAAAAAAAAAAGATCCTAGTGGCCTCAGAGGGACAGCCTAACGTTGGCAGCCGCTGTATGTCTCACGGGATTGCCTTTCTCAAGTTCTTTCCCAGGCTTCGACCCCCTCCGTATTTCGTTTAAGCTTAACAGGTTTGACGTTCTAAATAAAAGCAGTGGAGGATTACTGTTAACAAGTGACACAAATATAATTATCGATTTAACACCCCCAAATAAAGGAGGGAGTCTTCCAAGAATAAAAAGTACTCACTAGAGGAGCAACGAAAGAAGAAAGGAATGTGTGGTAGTTTTAAAAATATATTGTGTTGTAAAGGTTCATCTGCCCACGATGGGTACGAGCCCAGCTAGTTGGTTGTACGTGTTTAGTGGAACTATAGCTGAACTTACAAAATATTGTAGAGATAAGAAAATACACCCGATCGCTGGACTAGCAACTATTTAATAAACCTCTGCGTATTCTTCTTCTGGTATTGCAGTAGCAGTAGCACTATGAACACCAATAGCAATAGCAGTAGCAACACCAGTAAAAGTAGAGGCGGAGGTTTCATAAATAGTCGGTAGTCCAGCGATTGAGTGTCTTTTCTCTTATCTATACAATTTTCTGTAAGTTCAGCTGGTTCCACTAAACATTAATCTATCTCGCATCTTGGGGACATACCAAAAAGCTTGGACCCGGAAACTACTTTGCAAAACACTCTTGCCAGAAAAAGCGTTTTCCTGGTACCAGACGCTCTCGCCGTTCCTCAGGACGCTGCACCAAGCAAACATAATATGCATCTCAAATACATGACTTCCACCAACCGCGGAACTTCTTCAGCGACCTTTTGCACCACCGGAATTTATTTCGCTTCATGAAGTTCAGCCTTTCAACAAATTTCTGATTTTGAAGTTGATTTAAATAACTATGTGTTCCTGACACATATATAACTTCTCAAACGTATAGAAGTGTGTTATTGCCTGTTTTATGTGGTGAACAGCAATTTTATATATAAAAGGTAGAGCTGAAAGAGCTTGTCCTAAAACTTTCGTGACATTTTGAAAATATTATTGGTTTTAGCTCAGTTGTATCGTAATCATATATAGGGGGAAACGTGTTTCGTAAACTATATTTCACGATATATATGACGACAAGGTGATCCGGCCACGATTTTATTCACTGTAATTAATTCCTTAGTTCAAGAGCACAACTACGATTTAGCTTTTAATACTGCGACGCAAAGTTGTACCAATCACGGGTATTTTGGGCGACCTACCGCACCTCGTGGCAACCTTTTGATTCAGAGAAACAAAATGTGACTGAAGTAGACAAACTAATGTTATGTGGTATAAAAATTACGGTGGTACTTCATCAGACTTTTCACAGTTTCCTGAAATTAAATAACGCTATTTTATATTTTTGGTACCTGAAAATAAAAGTGGATTGTACGAACGATAAAACAACTATACAGTCTAGTTACTCGTTTTACGCGGAAATACTGCCTATTGCCAAAACAACGCGGAAAATATATTATCAGTTTAGCGATTGAAACCGGTTCGAACCGGTTTGCGCAGTTATTTTTGCTCCCGGAACTGAACCGAAACTGAACTGAAAGCCGTGAATCCTAGCTCAAACCGAACCGAAAAACATTTATTTTCGAAACTCTGGAACTACGTGACGAACTTCATGTTTCACGTTAGAAGAAGATGATGTTGGTATTTTTAATTTGTTCCGGGCAATGTTAAACCTACTTAAGATGGAAGCTTGAATGAGTTGGTTATTCATATTTAAAGACGCACAGCTCAAAAAACGAACACAAATAGAAAAAATAAAATACCAGAGCGCTGCGGTGTGTTCTTTCTGTTCGTGTTAGGTGCCTTGTGATGTACATATTTAAACATGAAAAATTGTCGAAGATATCAGAAGGAAAAGCTGTTTGAATAAAACATAATTTCCTTATCCTGTCTGATTTTTTTTTCATTTCATGTTATGGCTGTATAAGAACGTGTAATCATATTTACCGTATTTACTCGAGTAATAGCCGCCTTATTTATGAACAAGGCCCTTGAGTCTACTTTCCCGTAAAGCACATATACAGCCAATCATCGCGTTGCGCATAAATAACATAGCGAATAACTAGATCGAGAACACGAGTCTCCATACTAATGCAATCTTCACAGATGGTATCTTCGCGCGAAGACGTTATCTCTGTCCTGTAAACCGCTGGAATCAAGGTGTCGGTCGCGGTGATTGGCAATCCGCGTGCTCCGCGGAAAAGCGAACCCTCAGGTTTTCTTCATAAACAGTGCGGCTATTACTCGAGTAAATACGGTATTTAAGTATTAACTTCACGTTGAATTAGGCAAAAGGAGGCGAAAACGCCAAATTAAAATGAAAATTATGTTCAATCAATGATATAAGAACGCATAACAATATACATGTCTCTTTGTTCTGGCAAGTGTACTAACGAAAGAAAAATGGCACATAACAGTCGTAGTGGCATAAGGTGGGAGTGGCTGAAATACGAATGAACAATCTTCCCGTTTTACGCACTCCCTGCGATGACTCGCTCTCTCCATACGATAATTCATTTTTTTCGTGATTTTGAGGCCGTATTTCGATATAAGAGTTTTCCTAATATGACGAGTTTTTGAGCAATTTATTGAACCTTTATTTTTTCTCACGACTAAGTGCGAAGTTTAAGTGTCGCGTGCGCGTGAAAGCGGTTTTCATTTGTATCCTTTCTAAACTATGGTTTGAGGTAAACGCGCTTATTTCACATATTTTAAGACTTTATAAAAAAAAAATAAAGCAAATGGCAGCATCGGAACAGCTCCGAGCAAACTCGTGAATGCAAAACTTGCCGCTCTCGGGTCTACATGCGGCATGTAAGTGCGCCCACCTCTCCCCTCCCCACTTCATCCCGCAGACTTTTTCCCTCTGGAGGGATCGGAGCAGCCACCGCGACAGTACAAAGTAAACAGGCGGCCTCATTTTACACGCCAACCTTATCACTCGTTTCCAGACTCAAAAATCGGTTACGCCTTTTAAGACTCCTCCTCCAATGCGCTTTAGTATTCGCTCGGTTTACTATCACCGGTGTGCAGGCGGCGTGAAGCTCGTTTCGGAATTCCCTGTTAAATTTATGACTCCACACTTTAGCGAAGAGCTTCGGGTCTGGGCGGGGTATAGGACCTTGACTTTGTTAAAAAAAATATATGTAGGAGCAAAATATATGCATGCTCTACGCATTCCACGTGGTTTCGTAAACGATAAAACGGCGTGTTAAGGGGAAGGAGAAAGGGGTGGTGGGAGAGAGTTAACAAGTTGAACAACCCAGAAATTGATAGCTTCGACCCTGTTCGGCTGCTCGCAGCGCGATACATACAGAGCTTGTTCCCCTGAGGTTTCTGAGTGACGCAGCGGTTGGACTTGAGGTGTTTATTCGTGCTTTCCAGCGATGTCAATAGTTGCCTGACCCTCGCGGAGTTTCGCGGAACAGAATTGCTGCCTCGCGGTTCTGAAATGAAGCTTGGGAGGTTGTGTATTTTTCGAATACTCATTGAGTCGATACCTACATTGTTTGGCAGACCTCTCCATCTTTTCATTCCCTGGGCCGCGAAAACCAAAATGCAACTTCCTTTCAACAAAACGTTTATAGACGCGTCTGTGTAATTTCTGGCGAACAGAAAAGTGTGACGTATTTGTGTAAATTTATGACGATTAAGACAATCCAACGGTATTTAACTACATTTATGAAAGGATAGTTCTCAACTCGAACTTTAGTCTCGCCGAAATTCCGGCTGTATCTGCGTTGCGCAACCCACAAAACGAGCAAAAAGCAAAATAAACGAGGCGTGTTTGGTCGACCTTCCAGCAACTCGTTTCACATTTTATTCCGAAATTGTTTTTTCTTGTGAACTTTCAAGACTTTTACCAAATCTTTACCTGAACACTTAAAAAAAAAGAACAACGCAATGTTTTTAAAAGAAAATAGTTTTTTTTTGTCAATGTTCGGTAACGAGTGATGTAGTTACTTACTTTTTGAGCCAGCAACGGTTCTGGGATATTTTTTTCTTTGGCAACCTGTGCACGTCTGTCTTACACCCACTTGAGACCTTGCTTCAGTCCTGCTCCCTTTAACGGTTTTCGCGACGCGCCCCGGGGCGTTTCACCGCACCGACTGCCCTGTTTGCGAACCTTCCTCATTTTTGCGGAGCCGTACGAACCCTGAACAACGAGAGAAGCTGCACCCCTCGATGATACAAGGCCGTCACTCAAGTTTGCGAGGAGGCAAAACTTTGTTTCTTCAACGTCTCTAGGGAGGATTATAAGCTCTCGCACGGACGCGGCAACAGCCCGCGGTCAAAGCTCTCCAATCCAGACGGACTGTGGGCAAACTCCGAACGGGCGAGGACAAAGTTGGGGAGAAGGCTACGAGAGAAAGAGAGAAGGAGGGAAGACCGGCTGCCGGCCACATATCCTATACGCGAACCCTCCTCAGGTTGTGCGGGTCTGGACGAGGCCTCGGGGCAGTGCTGTGTCGCTAAACTCGTCACTCTGGTAATTTGGTCCCGGCGGTGGTGATCGTCGGCGGCCCCCCGTGCTTTGTGTTGACGCAGTCCAAACACTTTGTTGTAACCCGAGCTTGGATTTTAGAGAGTGCCGGTTCCCACCCCAGACCCCTCCTTTTCTTTTTTCCTTTTATTTTCTTTTGGCAATTTATTGTCAACGTCATCTGAAGCTCCTCGGGGAGTTGTAAGGCTTGCTCGAGGAAAAGACGTCTGCTTTGAGCGGGCGCCAAGTTGTCAACTTGTCTGCAACTTTGGAGAGATTAATATCGCCCCTTGTCAACGCCCTCGGTGTAAGAGAAAGAGTCAGAGTAGGAGATGATAAGGCGGGATAATATGAGCACGTATTATTGAGCCTTCCTTCATCACCAGTTATCGTGGCAAGGTGAGATCAGTTGATACGTAGTGAAATTGTACAACACCTCAAAATGACTCAAAGCTTAAACTTGTAGATAAAGTTTGTATCATATGGGGCAAACTGACACCAAATATACCGGTGGACTACATCATTGGTGCTGAGAAAATAGGGATGCTGATGATAACTGCGGATCTTCACGTAGGCGCTTGTTGCGCAAGAACCGGTGCAGTTGAAACAACCTTCAAGTTTCATTGCCATGTTCAACAAACTGCGCATCTTAAGTCTTAACTCTGTGGAGCGAATTATGCGTCGAATAGCTGACAAATTGCGCCCGAAGGAACGCTTGCTTTGCGCGCAACGTAGCAGCCACTGTGCTAATGCTGCGCGTAGAGCAAAAAGCCGCCGGGCAAAATTCGCCGATATTTCGCAGCATATTCGCCCCGTGGAGTCCAGCCTTTAGGAGGAATAATGCCAAAAGACAAAAAGAGCTCTGAAATATTGGAAGCCGCTCGGGTTCGGTGATCATGGAACTTATTCATGCCCCATGATGGTGATAAAAAAAGAAATATGTTGCTCATTATTTTATTTTTGTATTCTCGCTTACGCTGCGTTTGTATTATGGGGTTTTGTTGCATACTTGCGTTTTTTCCTATCTGTGGACACCGACGCCCCACCGACTCCAATGGTATTCAACTTTTTCTTTGCCAAAATTTGCCCAATTATACGTTATTGCTGTTTATTTATTTATTTATTTACAAAATGCGTGGGCTTATTAGAACGTTTTTAAATAGATACACGCATTTGGGATTCTTTCTTTTACAATGTTTTACTTTAAAACATCTCTTACGCAGCGCCGTGCAAGATTCCCGCGCTGGAGCACGCGTTCGTGAACCTTTCCACTCCGGAGTCGCGGCTGGAGCACGGCCGCCTGCTCAACGTGAGCTGCCAGGAGCACTACGAGCTCGCGTACAACGCCACGCCGCCCAAGTGCAACAACGGATCCTGGACCCACCTGCCCATCTGCGCGCCGGGTGAGCGACCCTGAGTCGCCCAGCCACGCTGATAGGTGGCACCGTCGTCTATCATCGTCGCTGCCGCACACTCTGCCCCTTAATGTAGATAAAACTTAATTATCCCGTCTTCCTTTAAGCAGCACGGAGCTATTGACATGACGAGCGAGTACTTATGCCCGCAACACTAGAGTGGTTACAGTGTCTCAAAGAAAAAACAAAAGTTCCTTTCTTTTGGCCACTGATGCCAATTGGCCTTAAGAGTGTAGTGCACAATCAGCGTATCCAAAATCAGGACGAGGCATGCATAGTTCCAATTTTCAGTGGTTTGTCCTATTAAAGAAAGACCGGTTATTGGCGTGGATGCGGAGTCGATCTAGGTTAAATATGCGCAACAACAAACAAAAAAGCATTGAACGAGGACGGGGCGTCTTATATTTTTCCTGCCGTTTATTCTTGTAAAATAAGCATCACGTTCTCTGCACTGAACAATAACACACACACACACACACATGCATACACACACACGCACACGCACACACACACTTTTCAATCAGTGGCAGCAGGAAAAAAAGCAACAAAACGCGCACAATCGTTGTCCTATTTTCTTCAGTACAAAACAGTCCTCGCAGCCCAAGGCGTGGTGAGACAGGGTCTTGTCTCACGTCGCCCCCTGATGGTTGGTCCCCGCAGCGCGCTGCAAGAGCCTCCCCGAGCGTCCGGCGCACGGCATCGTGATCGCGCCCAAGACGGAGCACGGCATGCGGGCGCTCTTCCACTGCGTGGACGGCTACGAACTGGTGGGGCCCAACGTGACCGTCTGCCAGTTCGGCAACTGGACCCACAAGACGGTGCCGGTGTGCAGGGAGAGTGAGCACGGCGTCCCTTCTCCTCTCTGCCGCCATCGCGTGACATCACCATACTGGAGGGGGTATTCACTGGACGCCATATTTGAGGGCGATGCTTAGAGCCCATGCTCAGAACGAGCTCACCTTACTGAGCTGATAAGACCGGTTATCTTGACGGTGCGGAATGCACATTGAAAAAATAACTGTGGAAGCTTGCCATCAGCACGCGCTCAGCAGTCGCGCACACAGCTATGGCCGCCAGTGAATACTCTCCATAGACATTTTCCCATAACCTCATACCAGCACTTCACTGACGTACCCTCGACCAGGTGCATTCCTTTATTGCCCGCTGACACAGGGTATGCATCCGCCAAAAGTATGAGCGAAAAGGCTTGGAAACGGACGTGGTGCGTGAGTTAGTTCAGAGTACTTCGTTTTCCCGTGTTACGATTTCCAAATTCTACAGTTGTCTGACCATCACTGCGTCGTCGCCGTGTGCACAATTAATTTTAATAAGAATAACGGCAATCGCTGAATATGTGCTATGAGCGCAAGAAGCTGCAGCGTGAGTGTGACTCTAATGTTATTAAGCTTCATACCTTCCACAAGGATCCTTATTTATGAAGTCAGTCTATCGCGAGCATGAATTGCGAGGGCTTTGTTTGTATCAAACTCATCGTCGCGTTTATGCTCACGGCTACTTCGTCTGCTGCAAGAGGACCGATTCCAACCCGGTGCAGGTGCTCCGATTAAGTTGTCACTGCAAGGTATTTTATTGCTCCATGGCATGTGGAGGGTATAAAAATGTCTATGTGCCATTACTCAAGAAGAAGCAATCAAATATCGAGAGCTTACCTGCATACAGTACATTAAACTGCTCATATATACCTTCGTTGCGGAAACTCAGTCAAAGCACCCTTCACAGATCGTCCTCATTTTTTCGAGGAGGCATAGTGATTACCTCTCATTAGCCAGCTCGATTCAACCGGCCAAGTTCCGATCAAGTTATTGTAGCCAAGTACCCCCAATAGACCTATTGCTATCTTACCCAAGTATCAAGGAGAATGCAGGGATTGGTGTTCCACGCGCCGCACGTGCTGGCCTCAGCAGTAGTAAATTTTCCAAAGCAAAAACCTAAAACAATTTGTATCTTGCACGCGCGTTCGTCAACGCTTTATTTTGGTTATTTACTTCGAATATTTTATACGGGGAAGGCGTGCGCGTGTGGCGCGTGGAACACCAATCCCTGCATTTTCCTTGATGCTTGGGTAATACAGCAAATGGTCTATACCCACACCGTTGCCTACCCAGAAAGTTGAGCTGCCAGAACGAGCCAGCAATCTTGATGGTGCGGAATGCACGTTGCAAAAGAACTGTGGAAGCTTGCCATCACCCTGCGCCCAGCAGTTCCCCACAGTCATATTTGAGTCCGGTGTTCATCGCACTTATATAATGCCAAGAACTGCATTCCTGGTGATGTAAAATTCACGCCACGAAATCACATGGGAAAGCTCGCCTTGAGCACGCACTCAGCGGCTCCGCTATCAGGTGTGGCCGCCAGTGAATACCGCTATGACAACTTAAGAAACGCAGGGCGTGGCTCGAGCATTTTTAAGAACCCCTCAGCCAATGAAATTTCTGCATTTGTCAACGCCGTAGAACGAATTACGAAGCAAGGAGCGCCAAACATAAGAGGCTACAGTCAGCGTTTTTAAGCTGTCATAGACTAAGCGGTGCGCAAATTTGTCTGCTTCTTGCACTCAGGGGTTGCGCTGACGTCAGAACGCCAAGCTCTGATCGGCTTCGATTGGCAGGATAGGGGGTGAACCACGAAAGCAGCTCGCATTCAGGTCTACCCACTGCCTTTCCGCTCAGAGCCAATCAAAGCTCGGCGTCAATCTGACGTTATCGTGACTTCTGCGCAAAAAGCAGACGAGCTTGCGCTCCGCTTAGCGTTCTCAGAAACGCCTTCTGCATCTGTTACACACCAAGCCATCTGGAATGTCTACTTTCCCACGGAGAACATAAAAAAATCAATCGCCGCACTGTACAAAAAAAAAAAAAGATCCCCGGCGACTGACAAGGCAGAAAATATGTTCACCTAAAAAAAAAAAAACATTTTTGTGCTGTCTCAGTGATCCTGACATAAGCGCTTGAAACGTCAAACTCCGTGGTACAGCGCAGATATTTTTTTTTAAAGTTTAAAGTTAATTTGGGCTTTCTTCATTTGCCGAGCTCTCTCCAGAGAATGCAGCGATTGAATTACCCAAGTGATTTATAGGAAAGTAGACCCTCTAGCATTCTTGGGGTGTAGTCTTTTGTGCTGTGGTCTGTGTGTGTATCCTGTACTATAGTGTGTTACACTGCATATGGCATGTGTACTGTAGTGTAGTGTGCTTCAGCATGAGACAAACGAGAATAACATCACGCTTTTTTTTTAATAATCAGGTTTATTTGGTTTAAATCGGATGTGTTTCATTTAAATGACTGTAGCAAGAAAATAGTGACCCTTTATTACTACATTTATTTTTAAACATGGCCGATTGATTGGTCAATACATCCGATCACTCATAACAATGCGGGAGAAAGAGTTACTGTAAATTTAAAGTAGAGTTTAATACATACTAGTGCAAAAACAGCTTGAATTTTTTATTCAACTTTTTTATCGCTGTGATGGGCTTGCAATAAGACATTACATATCTTGATTTTGTTTCTTTCTTTTGCGCTCTGATTTGCTTACAATAGTACGTTACGTAACCGATGTACGAAGTGGAAGGTAGAAAGAGAACTCAATGATCCAATTTGCTCGGAAGGGCAATCTGTTCAGGCTGGTATAAATCTTTCTTACTTGATGACATTTAAAAAAATTTCAGTACAAAACAAATATACGTAGAAATCATCAAATGATAGACAAACAGTAAATGAAACACTTGTTTCGGAATAAATTATTAGTTACATCTTAAATTTCAAAATAAAAAGATATGTATTCGTCCATTCTTAGATTTTTTTAAATCTAACTTTTTATTGTGTATATAAACGCTTAACTAGGCTTATTTATTCAGTTCTTTTTTTTTTTGGCTGATTTATATTTAATTATTTATTTTCTGGCCCTCGTGTCAGCAAAATATCCCCGATCCGGACACTTAGACAAAGTGTTACGAAGCCCCTGATTTAAATCAAGATTAAAATCCTTTTGATATTTATTATCTACTCTCTGGCATAAGATTCGCAAAAAAGGCTCCGCCCCCACACTTTCCCCAATGACCGGAGGGAAATGGCGTCACCACGACGCTCAGCACATATGCGCCTTTTGTCTGACGTCATCAAAAAAAAAAAAGATCCGCCGACGCTTTTTTTTTTTGGCCTAGATTGGCGTTGCACCAACAAAGCTCATCATAATTCTCACTCACAATGAGCTTCGTTCAAGACAAATGCGTGTGGGTTCACCTTCCTGGAGTAGACACTCGTAACCGGTCCTTCGGATCAGCGTGAGGATCCGAGCAAACAATGGAGCTTAAAATACAATTATAGCCACGGACGGCTCAAGAAACGCGGGGTTCATATTCCCGACTCTTGCTTCGTGCTTCGTTCTTCGGCGTCCTTATCGGCTAGCACCAAAATCGCATTGACTACGGAGCGTTAATAGGATGCGGGGGCCCGCCAAGCGTCCAACTTGAGCAGGTCGCTCCAAGCGCGTGCTCAAGATGTGATCTCACTTATCGTCTGCCAAGAATGAAAGATGTAGTGCAATACTTGTATTGCTGAAGCGTTGCGGAAGCTCGCCGTTGCCTCAGCTGACTACCGCGACTAGGGCTGCAATTGCCTTGGCCCCGTCCCACGGGAGACGCTTCCCCGTCTATCCAGTCCCCTTGAGGGGAAGCACGCTTTACGGAACAGCCAGGCTGCGCCCCGCAGAGCCTGGTGTTCCGGTTCCTCTCCGGAGAGCAAGTCGTCTGTTTCTTGTTACGGGGACGCAAGAACGACGCCAAGCTCTGATTGGTTTAGACCTTAAAATTAAGTCGGCGCTGTGGCATTACGCGATGCAAGCATCACGCTTTGCATTGCATAATGTCACAGCGCAGACTTCATTTTAAGGTCTAAACAGATGTTCCGCCCATTCATTCGCTGAGCTGATTTCCTAGACCGCAATGATTGGCTCTTTGTGTGTTTTGCGGGTAAGTAGATGCGCAGGCATTTCTTAGAGTGCACTCTTAAAAAAGTCTGTGCGTCTATTTCACGCACAATACTCGGAGAGCCAATCACTTTAACTTACGGAGGCAGCTCAGCGAATGACGATGCCGAAACATATGTTTAGACCAAAAAACGCAGTCTGAGTTGTGACATTAAGCAATGCAAAACGTCACGCTTGCATTGCTTAATGTCACAACTCAGTCTGCGTTTTTTGGTCTAAACAGATGTTTCGGCATCGTCATTCGCTGAGCTGCCTCCGTAAGTTGCGGTGATTGGCTCTCCGAGTATTGTGCGTGAAAGTAGACGCACAGACTTTTTTAAAAGTGTGGGAGCACTTTTCTAACACTATGGTAGTTTTGATGACAGTCCATAAAAACTGAGACAAATTCAAAAAACAAAATGACAACGGCTTGTTCCCTTTACCAGTTTCGCAGGGTGTGCTGAGCTATACGGCCGTTGAAACTTTCGTAGAAATAAAGAACGGCCCATTTATTTTCTTCAAATATAAACAAGAATAGTCCTATACTCGTTTCACCTCAAGAAAAAAGGAAGATTGGCGGAATGGTCATACGTGGCGAGAAGTAGTTCTTAAAACATTTATTTGTCGGGGGAAGGAAAGAGCGATGCTTTTGACGTTTGAAACGTATAAATCTCGATTAGATACCTTATTTATAATCTAATACAGACATCTTATTTCTCTACATAAAAGGGAAATGAATAATGCTCCACAAAGAGCCGGATTTTTTTAAAATTTTTTACGATTTTTGAGATGAAAACGAGTATAGTTATTTGCACGCCGCACCAAGAGAAAACGCTAAAGCAGGTAACTGATACAAATCTACGTCTTCTGAGCATGCGTTCCCGTACGAGTAAAGCGCTATACTGAGCAAGGCCTGCACGCGCGTGGCTTTCTTTTCACTAAAAACATTCATGAGATGGAGTATGTCTAGCCGGTGTCACACTACGAGGACGACTTATAGTTACAGCCGGGAAGACAACAAAACCTCGCAGTCGAAAGTCTCGGGAGTTCCACGTTCGTCGCAAACCCTGCCTCGGCACCCTTTCAAGTTTCCACAAGACCCTAAAACAAACGAGCGCGCGTACCCCACATCTGGGTGTTTTAGAGCGCCGTAAAACTCACAAAAAAAGAAAACGAAAAAAAAATCCTTAGAGACGACGAGTGCGAGCGAGCGAATGAACCAACTTCGGCAGACCAGACCTTTCCTGTGATTCGAGGCCCTTTGAATCGCGACAGAACCTGGAAATTTAAACTTCTCGAGAGAGAAAAGAAAAAGAAAGTACAGCCGGAATGAATCAGGCTCAAGCCCGGAGGAGTGGGAGAGAAATGCTTGAAACTCATCACCGTACCCTCTCTCGCGGTGCCACCTTCCTTCCCCGGGGCTTTGGCCCCCGGGGGCACCTCAAGACACTGTCGTCTTTGGTTTCTTGGGTCGTCTTAATTCGTCGGATCGCGGCGCGTGTATCGATCCGATGGGGGTTAGAAGGTGGCCCGCTTGTTCTTGCCGCTTTTATTTCTTTATTTTCTCTGTCGGCAAGCCATTCCTCTCTCGTTAGCGGATTCGCCGCATCAAGTGTCACGCGGTGCGAGCGCCTGCGCGCGCTCTCTGAGCCGTTCATTCTTCCGAACCGAAGCGCAGCTTCGATAACGAGAATCGGAGACCCCGGCTGCTTCGGCTCTGGTAGACACCGGCTCGTTTCTGACAAAAAGGCGAGCGAAGAAAGTTTTCGAAGGAATGTATTATTTTACCCGGGTGGTGGGTACACCTTTCCCGAGATATATCTGAGATTAGGTCGACGCGGCTCGGCGCTCCCGCTGTAACAAGCTGACGTTTGCCATGCGTGAAAATTTCCAAGATGGTTGGATTGGTTCCGTTTTGTCCCCATATAGATTATTTTCTTCTAATCGCCCGATGCACTTTGCCATATCTTTGTATACTCAGCTGTGAAACTTACTGTGAGCATGCGCAATTGCTCTTTCCTGTGGAATATTAGACGCCCCTCATACGTCCACTCGGCCCTTTTTTGATCGGATTTATAAGCAGTTGAATGGTGTGTATACGATTTGAGCTTCTCTGCACCGACTCCCTTCTCGTAAACATGCCCTTGCGTCTGCTGCTTTTCCGCAGAGCACTCGGGGAGTACCCGATCATTTCGATCTAGGGAAATACCTGAAAATATTTAGATCTGCAGTGAATGTATTTAGATCTACAGAAAAAAGTTTATGGCGGAATAATGAGCATAATGCAAAGCGTTACGACGGGGCACCGAGCACGACGTGAAGTCTGCGTTGTGACACCGCAGCTGGACGTGAGCGCTTGAAACTGCTTTATCATCGACACATCACGAACTTCATTCTTATGTCTATAAACTTATTTTCGACCTTGTTATTTATCCAACTCTGCTCGTAGGTCGCAGTTCTTGGCTGTCTGTGGCAGTTATTGGCTGCAATCCACGGCGTACGCTCAACTAAAACTCTCTACTATAGTCACTGCTAAGGTGAGGACGGCAGGGAGGAGCCTCAGTTGTCCCGCCTTCCTCCAACGTGAGCTTCCCACCTTCGACAATGCTTTGGCGTCTCGTGCTCCTCGAGCGCGCGCGCGCAGTCAAAGCACTGCGGAAGGCACGGAGCGCGTGCTGCAAGCCGGACATTCGAACGACACACCCTGTCCTTCTCATTGTGTCGGGGACTCTAAAGAGCCATTAGCGTAGCGCTACCGCCACGAATGGTTTTACTACCATGAACTCGTGCTATGACTTGGAGGTATGACCTTACGCGCTCTCCAGGGGCCCCAATCGACACGGCTGGACCAAGCGGGACAGGGACATCGACGCCTGATGCGATTGACCAGCTAAGCACCGCTGACTAATCGTAGCAGGCAGCGACGTCTCGGTCCTTTGGCCACGCTTAGTCCCGCCGTCTGGATGAGGGATTAGGGAATGTCGTACGTGCACGCGGTCGCCTGCTTAAGCGCTGTGCTAAAACTATTTCTGAGGTTCTACTCATGCAACCGGATTCTACTTGACCGTGCGCGAAGTTTGAGTGTAACACGCGCACTTTGCACGAATAAAGAAGAGGCCGGTGAAGCCGTGAGGCACGTGTGATATGCCGAATAATAAGCGTACCTAAATACACGCACTCTAAGCACGTCCTTTGTTCTGTACTTTGTTGCGGAAAACGTGGTGAGACAATTAGTTTGATCTAAAGTGAGAACTCGGCTAAATATAAGATGTAAAAAACAAATTGGACTCGCGCGACTGATTTGTGCAGGGAAAATGACTGCATTTACATGGATGCGCCAGTAGCGCGTCGAACTGAGAGGGAACCAGTGACAGATGGCCGGTCCCTCTACATTTTTTTTTGTTCTTCCCAATTGCAATTGTCAATTTCGATTCTATGTGCTACTGTCACATTGGTATCCGCGGCCAATAAGCGCTACGTTCCGCTTGCGGATTGTCCCAGCGGAAATAGTGTTTTCGAGATAACACGTTCTTTTTCCTCGACTTCCAATAATAAAAATTAGTAGACGCGCAGATGCTTATAAAAAGTGTGGTGTTAAAAATAAATGAAAATATCCCTATAAGATTAAGCGCACTACGCGCCTTCTGGGCAACTCCACTCTAATACCTGGGTCAGACGGGCACATTAAATGCCTTCAGAACGAACTCCTTTAAGGAATCGGCGACTTAGCTCGCGATCTTGCGCTTATCGGCTTGCGCTGGTTTGTCAGTCCTTTAAACGAGTTCGTAATGAAGGCCATTAATGTGCCCGTCTGACCAGGTGTAAAAAGGTCCGTGAGTTAATTTTTCAACAAAACGTGAAGACAACCAATGCTGAACAATAGAAGTATCTCAGCAGAAGAAAAAGCTCAGAATACGATTAGACAGAACAAACTCCAATGTTCTCAGCGACAGGAGAATAACGTTTAACCATGCAGTGTTTGCGATAACAAGTTACTAGTAACGGCGATACCAGTCACGTGTTACTTTTTCCCGTAACGTAATAACGTACTCGTTCCTTTTTCGAAACAGTAACGGATAACGCACTTACGTGACTTTTTTCCAGTAACGGGTAACGTATTTATGTTCGTCGTTACATCTTCCCAAGACTTGAATAAAATTACACGTCAATTTTTTTGTGTGTTTATAAACGCCGTCACGAATTCTTGCACTCACCCAACATACCTTGAAAATATTCCAAATAATAAATGTATGTTTCGACGTTTTACATCGAAAGAGTAAAAACGTTTTATTTATTCTTTTTTTTAAATACCTCGCAGGTCGACATCTGGACATTACACAAGGGGAGGGTAATCAGGATACACGATAAGCATTTGTAAAAGCACACATAACAATAAGAACCTCTCGTTCTCTCAGCCATAAACAATTTTAGCACAAACACAACGCAATTTATACGTTTTATTGCACTTCAAAGAACAGAGCCACCAGCGACGAAAACCCACATCTTATACATAATATAAAACCCTTCTTAGGCAAGAACATTACGAGCAGCAAAAACCGTGGAGCACCGAAGAAATCTAAGATAGCAGCTCAAAATGCAGCAGGGTGAGAAAGTGAGGTTACCTTGCCGGGGAGTCTAATCCAGCGCTTGACTGCGGCGCCTGGCAATGAGGAGGTATGAGTTAATAAATAAAAAAGGACCTCAGAAGTAACCTGCGTTACTTTTTGTCAATGTCGGTAAATGAAACGCATTTATTTTGCCGTAACGTAGGCCGGTAACGCTTTCCTTTTGTTTGCATGTAACGAGAACGTATTTCGGCACTTTTAGTGGTAACGCCTACAACACTTTGTTTCAATAGCCCATTGTATTTGCGCACATTTCATTATGCGTCAACAGCAGTGTCATTCCCTTAGATTCTTCTTCTACTCGCCTCGATTGACTGTATTCATGTTCTACCGGAAAATGAACTCGCAGTTTTTTTAGAGTGTATTGCGCTGCGGAAAAAACAAAAACAAATTCACCCGCATCGGGTCTTGTTCTCCGGATTTCCCCAAGACTAACGGAGCGCCCTACGAACGTTCCGCGCGTATTGATCCGATCTTCACTGCACCACTTCGTATAATGAAATCTCGCGACGAGTACGATCACGCATTCCTCGACCTGGAGGGCTGGCTAATCGAGCGCAATAATTCTGATTTTCACGTTGCGGGTTTTTAGGCTGACGGTGCCGATAAAGTGTGGGCGCTCTAACGATCGGTCGCTTACCCCATAAATGTTGTATTCTGGAACTATCGGTAAGTAGAATTAGGCACAAGCGATACAAATATATATCGTCTGCAAGCCCAGAGACGAGTCCACCCGACGCCGCTTGTTCTCTGCTTTGAGTGTGGTGCCTAAATATCCTTTTGCGTTCGAAGGCTCCCTAGCTTTGGCAGGCCAATGTTTTATGCGCCACACGGACAGGCACGGGCGATGCCTGTAGTCGGAGGTTCGTTTTCGCGAAGGTTAACCCACTGTTTTTACGCGATACCGCTTCGCATATGAGTTCTGGGCACTGCGCATGGGCACAAACCCTTCGTTTCTTCTGTTAGCGCTCTGCGAGCGTAAGAAGAAAACAAAATGCGGTTAGCGACAAAATATATAGGTACCAAAAATATATTATGTCTTTTCACCTTTTTTTCAATTGCAACCATGGCATCACGTGCGTTCGAGTGACGCCGTGATTGAACGGCGCCCTTATCGGGCTAGACATTCCTTCCGACGCGTCGTACCACACCTCGGACGTTTGGTCGGGCGTACGTAAGACCCGAGTTTGCCCTTAAAAATTATCACCTAATCAAAGCCATAAAAAAGCAACAAAGAAAAAAATAACGGGCGAGGAAATTATTTTGCAGTCATGGATGAGCGGGAAGCATATGTCCAGGAGTGGCTGAGACGCGCTACCAAAATGTGCTTCCGGCGGGGCAAGAAAAAGCTGTCAAGTGCACTCGGTTCCAGGGGAAATATATCGAGAAGTATGTGCAGCAAGAAAATAAAGTGTACGCCCACATAATACGGCCTTTGTGATTACGTGGCCGCACGTCGGTATGTCGCTGACCATGATCGAAACAGGCAAGGGCAGGAATTGTCCGAGAAATAATTTCTGCGTCCTGCAGAGCGGTTATCACGCTCCCCTCGAAGAAACTCTATCGGCAAAGAAATAAAAAAGGAAACTACTTTAAACCTATATGGTGTAGAAGTTGGTCGGCTCCTTGCGCACCTCGTGCCTTTAATTACCCGCCAAATGTGCCCAGGTGCGTTTGTTTGCCCCGACCGCAAGCAGTGATGGCGCGAGCTCGGCCACCTCGTCATCGAGCGTTACCTACGGTGGAGATGGCTCGTGACGTCCGCTGCAGGCCGTCGTAGGGTGAAGTGGAGCATAATAGCAGAATACTGACAAATAAATAGTGCACACGAAGAAACGCAACCGATGCCCACGTTCAGTACCCGGTTTCCTGCCAGGCGCCTTCGCGTCTTTTCGAAGCGTCGCATCGTCGTCCTCTCCGACCTCTTTCCTGCGACGACACGGAAATGAACAAACTGAGGTGATGGAGCATGGTCCGGGGTGACTCATCATGTATTAACACGAGACGCGCGTCAACACGAGCTGAGGCCCTGGTTGGCGGCTTGGGTGTTGTGACGTGTACAACTCTGCTACCCTGTTCCCTCACCACGTTTTATGCGGTCACGAAATCTGAGTGATCTTTCGTTAGAACGCAATACTGAATTAAAAAGGATGTTTTCGGTTTTCCTTTTTTACGTCTGTTCCCCCTCTCTTTCTCTTCCCGCTCACCCTGGCACTCCCGGGGGACCCGTCGACCAGTTTACTGCCCGTTTCCGGGCTCGATCGAGCACGGCCGCGTGCTCCTGGTGGGCAACATGGGCATGTACGACTACCGGCCGTACGTGCGGCGCGTGAGCAACAACCGCCAGATCATGTTCGAATGCGCCCGGGGCTACACCATCCTGCGCGGGCCCCCGGCGCCACCTGCGTGGACGGCAGCTGGAGCCCCGCCGAGCTGCCGCGCTGCGTCCGGGGCTCGCACCCGCACGTGCGCCAGATCCGCAGCAGCGGACGACGGAGGAGGCGCCGCCGCCACGGCGACGGGGACGCCGGGCGACGGCGCCGGCGGTGGCGCCCAAACGGGGGTGAGCGCCCGACGCCGCTACTCTTCTCGTTTGTCTGCTTGTTTCAAAGGTCAAAGCGTAGCCTTCCATGTACTGACTATGACGCCTGGAACACGTCTCTGACTAATGTGTTACCCGTGTCCAAAAAAAAAAAAAGTGGTCCCTCGATGTTCGCTTAACCACGACATAGAAGTGCCACTTCGGGACCAGTTTCGATGCATGGGCGGAATAGGGCGCTAAACACACCAGTCGGTAACGCGTTCCGGGTGTTGTAGATACTAGAGAATTTTAGGAAACCGTTTTAGCACATCCGATACAATACGATGGGCCATCCGGTACGCACTGCGCATATGGAAGTCTTCTCTGGTAGCGCATGCGCAGTGCGTACCGAAGGGCTCTCTACTGCCTATGGTGCCCGGAACGCTTCTCCGACTGATGTGCTCACCGTCCTATTCCGTCCATGCTTCAAAACTGGTCCCAATTTGTCAGCAAATGACGTCACTGGAGCCTACGTGCAATGTTGTCAAATGTCGAGAGCCAACCAATTGTGTAGTAGAGGTTCCGGGAAAAAGTATGAGCGAACGCGAGTGTAGCTGTCGTCGCTTTGTTTTGTCCCAACTCCCGGCTGTTGAAGCTTGCGTGGACTGCCAAACTGGAGAACGCCCTCGACGCAAAACGGACGTTTGCCGCGTACGGCTCAGTTGCTGCAGCAACGCAAAGATCGCGGCAGGCCGAAGCATGACACGAACGTGACGTCATCAGGTGGATATCGTGGGACCATCGTACAGAGGACGCGGTAACACTCACGTCGAGGTCGCGTTTTGGGCACCATAACACTGACTAAAGACTGTTGCACACGTTTGGGTTTGAGGGTAACCGCGACTGGAGCCATCTATAGCGTAGACCCGGAACACTAATCCGGCTTGCGTACATATTCCCTCAATTTCTACGCATCAGTCTTTTCCCTGCGGGCTCCAGATAATTCCGGCAATGTTTCAAGCGACTTTATCGCATAGTTTGTAAATTTGATTTCGAATGCACCGCAAAACCTCAAGTATACTCATACGCGGATTGAAGCTGTTCCAGGGCTACATGATAGATGGTGCTGCGGGCCGATGTGGTCTCTCGTCTTAAGCAGCGATGGATGGTATTGTGTAGATGGCGCCATCTGGCAGTAACAAGCGTTCACTACGAAATCTGTCACAGCCAAACGCAAATTTCTGCACCAACCTTAGGTCTGCGCTGTTAGCGCCGGAACAATGAACCGCACTGCAGTCGTAGATAAAGGGAGGAGAAAGAGGAACCACATGGCGCAGCGCTTTATAGTGTGCATTCACTGGGCGTCATATTTGAGTGCGCTACTCAGAGCGCATGCTCACATCGAGCTCACATTATTAGGCTTCTAAGACCGTCCATCTTGAAGGCGTGGAATGCACGTCGCAAAACAGCTGTGGAAGTTCGCCATCAGCACGCGCTCAGGAGTCGCGCACGCAGCTATGGCCGCCAGCGAATACTCGCTCTAGGAAAAGCAAAGCGGAGAATATCCGAAACTCAACAAAAGTGATGGACGAAGAGCGTGTTGGTGTGGTTCAGCATTGAAAAAGGAATAAACATGTAAGACGAGGATAACCCAATAATGCCTATGTGCCCCTCAGCGCAGCCAAACAGCGGTGCGGCCGTAGGTGAAGAAAATGTTCACACACTCTAAAAAAAAAAAAAGGACTATCTAAGGGGACGGCCGCTCTGTGTTTCTCTGGTTATGTGCATCTGCGTTGCTGTTTTTCTTTGCCTCCCAGGTTTGGTGACCGGTTCTGGCGCTGATCTCGTAGACTTAGTACATACATTGGAGGCTATGGTCGGGGCAAAACTTGTGGTACAGGGGATTTATACTTCGTTATATTTTAAATCAGCGCGCAGCCGAAGGCTGGAAGACATACAAACACAAATTCACAGACTAAAAGCGCTAAGTCACGGCGCGTTTACTGCGCCTCGATGTTTCAACCTATGACAGCACATCCAAAGAAGGACGACGAACTCAATAACGTCGTGCTTTTGACGTTGCTTGATTGGTTACATTGGCTCGTAGCGTCGGCTACGCACTGACTTTAGGTCATGCGCAGATAGAGAGAGATGGCGCCTTGTGTCTTCGCTGTCTCACTTTTAAAAACAAAGCAGTGAATCTGTTTTCCCACAGAACATAAAAAATATATGATTTTATGGTTAGGCGAAATTAATGCCATAGTGGCTCTATGCTGCATCTCACTAGGTGCGCGCAGTACTGCCGTTGACACTGCCGGGAGACAGAGGAAAGCCGCTTTCGTGTGAATTTTCAGTGACGGGATAACCTTCGAAAGGGTAAAAAGCGATGTGCGGGTAACACACAAGATGGTCAGGACAAGAGTGGAGTTCCTTCTCCTCTTCTCCAACTGTTTGGGTTACGCTCTCGCCACTGTACCTTTGGTCGCGCTGCGCGAAGCTGGTGAGATTAGCTGGTGAGCTGGTGAGTATAGAAGCCGGCCATGTTAACACCTGAGAAACAAAAGAAAAAAAGTAAACTCTTTTAAAATATGTAACGGAAGTTCTAAACAGGTGACCCAATTGGCGATTTACATATGGCATTAAGGTCGCCGATCTGTAGATTTTTGCGAGCGCTTTCTCTACCAAAAACACCCGTAATACAGTCCGTGCAACAACAAAAAAAATAGTGTTCGCCCGTTTGGTTTGTACGTTAAGAGGCAGCCTTGCTCTCACCGTCTCTCGTAGACGCCACTCGATCCTGAACAGAGCCGAGGGACTCTAAATCCCTTCCGGTTAACCCCCCTGATCGGGTCCATATAGCCCCAGACGGGTCGTCGCAGTCTTTACCGCCCAGACCACTGTCCCGGAACGGCAGTGTGAACGGTTGTCTGCCCCGCTCGTTGCAGGCCCGTGCAGGTTGGAGGAGGGCATGCGACTGGTGAGCGCCAATGAGAGCTCGTCGGCCGAGGACGCGTCGTCGTCGTCGACGGAGGCCCGCCCCGGCAGCGAGGCGCGGCTGTCCTGTCCGGGGGCCTCGGCAACCGCACGGCCAGGTGTGTGCACGGCGCCTGGCGGCCCACGGCAACGTCGTCCTGCCGGCACGCCGCCCGTATGTAGATCGCCGGGGACACGCGCCTGCCCAACGCGAATCGTGCCGCGCACATACCTTCTCCTGCCCACACACAACCAATCAAAATAAGACCTCTTTGTACTTAAATACAGAGTATGTATCAGCACTGAAGTTTGAAGTAATAAGCTGCGCCGCAACGCTTCTTGGTTGGCGTGAACTGCAGCGTCAGCTGCGCTCTAGCTTAACATTGAACGAAGTGGTAGAAACTGAGGAGGAGTAGGGACGTCAGAACGTCGACCTGTGACTGGAATAATTAGTGGGTAGACATAAAGCTAGCTGCCCTTGTCCCTACTCTACTCTTCGAACGCGTTTGAGCGTATTCTAACTTGTTGAAATGTTTAGTAAAGACAAAAGCCGCTAGCTTTACATCCACCCACTACTCATTCGAATCAGAACCTGGTACTCTCTGACGTCCCCGAGCGCCCTTGTCTCGTCCTCTCCCTCGGTTTCTACCCGTATAGTTTCCATAACATCACAAAAGAAGCAACACGAAGGACCATCACACGGCCCCTCCATTAGGCGGCCGGGACACAGTCCGCCAAATTTCGTGGATTCCCGAGCTCAGAGAAGTCAATAAACAAACACCAAGCTCAGTTCAGAACACGCTGCACGCTCCGTGTCTTTCGATTTTGTCTATAAAATTAAGATACATTCCAATTGGTTTTAGACGGCGGGAAGTTCGTCCGCCTCTGACGCCCATACTAGAGATGGGCGAGCTGGCCCAGATATCATATCTGTTATATGCTTCGTGGACAGTGCGATTTGTCAGTTTCACGGGTGCATGAACGGACGGCACCTGAAGACGTCTGCGATCATCTATTAACTAACGCCTGCCCGGTTACTTCGCCGCACTGTGCGCGGAAATCCGCTCAGATATAAAGTTTTAGCATAGCGTTACCGTGATACCGTTGCCTTACAGTCATGCAAGAACGGGGCAATAGAACGTACCGTCAATAGTGCGTTACAAGCAACCGGTATCTTCTACCGGGCTGCTCTGGAAATATTTATGATGACGTTTGGTCGGGACATTCTTGTCGCTGTACGCTCCGATTCTGAAATGGAGGCAACGGTAGTGCTATTACCGTAACGGTATGATAGGGCTCTGTACAGAGACAATCGGAAGGGGACAGGGTAATTGGTGGACTTCTTCGAGCTCCCGAACAAGAAAAAAGTTGAATCTTTTCAGAATAGGTCTCCCGTTCTAAAGTTCTGGGAAACGGGCCGCGCCGTGTTGTGGCAATTTAGCAACCAACCAAATACTGGAAGAAGAAATGTTGAGAGATCGCTCTAGATTTCAGCGATTGACCATAACGCCCCGCATAAATTATATTGACTATACAAGCTTCACCAAGGTGGTTCATAATGAAATCCGCTTGACCGGAAAATGGTGGTGCGTTTCTGGCAGCCACTGCAGACAAATAGGAGCGCGCGCCACGATCACGGGGTGGCGGTAGCCTACCTGGGTAGCTTGGGAGGCCTAGAACTTTAGGCGTCCAAATCCGGGGCTACTTTAGTTTCTGGTGGACAGGCGGGCCTATCATTACTAGAAGTGCAGGCCGTATATACAGTCTTTGAGGTCACCACCGGAATCAGAATGATCCTGGCGTTATTATAAAGGTTGCGACATGAGCAAGCGGAAATAAAAGGGGGAGGAATTAAATACGCAAAAAAAAAACGTATACAGGTCGGACGAATTATTCCAGGCACCATAAGCTCAGGTACCGCCTTCCACTGAAGAATTTATTAGAGCAACGAAAAGTAATTTCCAACATACCTTGTGCCCCAAAAAACTTGAAAAATTTAAATGCTAGTCAAAACTTTTTAGTCAATTAGCTAACAACTTAAGCATTTGTTTATTGGCCACCGTGGCCCTCAACTTAGCCCCGGTGCTAATAAAATACCATAAAGCAAGTTTCTGCTCGTAAAAAAAATTCTAGACCCTCTGAAGAACATTTGTTCGTTTAAAAGGTCCAGAATTTAAAAAAATTAAAAGACAGGACCTCGTTGGGGGCTAAGTGGGAGGTCGCTGGGGCTAAGTTGAGGGCCACACCCCTTCCAAAACTTAATCTCGAACGAGAAAAAAAACACAAAAAAACATTGGTGTGGTGAAATTGCTCCGACTGCAGCTACCGAGCGATCCTAAATTGCGAGGCAGGGGCTCCCACTGCGGCGCTGGTTCGCGAGCCTCAGCCATGGTCTTTCGCCCTTCACTCGCGTGCCTTGTCAAGGAAGACGTCGCGAAGAGACGGGTGGAGAAGGCAGTTATGCTGAATCCCTGCGAGTCCAATTAATGCTGCAATAATTAACTCTGGCACCCCGAGAGCTTCCTTATTCCCTTTGTTGATGATTTCCCTCTTTGTACATGCCGCAATGCCTGAGCGCGTCGTCATCTCGAACGTTTGTCTTTCTTTAAGCTTAACCCTCTTCTCTCTCTCTCTCTCTCTCTCTCTCTCGCGCTCATTTTTCCCCTTTCTATCTATCATTTTGTCTTTCTCTCTTTCTGCCTCTGGCAATTTCTCTATTTCTTGCCTTTTCTTTCGTCTTTTTCTTTTTTCATCTCTTTCAGTTGATTTTACTTGTATTTGTTGATAGATGTTCCGTGTTTCGTTGTTTTATTTTGTCTGCGAACGACCTTCGTGATTTCCAGATAAACGCAGAATATGGTGCGGGACACTTCGTGTCTTTTTTCGATATAATATAATTTAAAATGAAGGATAAAGTTACGTTCGGAGTCTGAGTCAAAGTGTTTTCCTCGGCGGCATTGAACGAATAAAATCGCCATGAATCAATGCCGAACAAATATGCCCCGTGTGTCCCAAACATCTATGCTCCAACTCCGTCCTCTACAAGAAAAAATAAATAAAGAAGAGAAACACCTGCTAATAAATTAATAGTCCGTCTGTTTTTTGTTTTTTTTTGTACTTCGGATAAACGATTGATTATTTTTATTTTATAGACTTCTTTATCTTTTTCTTCCTTCAGATTTTTTTATCACGTAGCTTCAAGCCCCAGCCCCACTACTGCTCACTGAGCAAACAAAAGACAGGTTGTTCGCAGAAAAGATGCTGACGGAATTATCCGCGGGCATGCCTCGAGCATGTTCTAAGCGTGGCCATTTGTATGCTTCGAACAGGTCTGCCGACGGTTTTTTATATCACCAATGGGGCGCGACCGTCCTACAGGTGGGAATTTCAGGGAACCGTTTTTGCCCATCCGATTCGGTACGATGGTCACTCCTGCACAAACTGCGCATGCGCTACCACAGAAGACTCGCATACGCACAGTCCGTACCGGTATGATAGGCCCTATCGTGCCGTATCGGATGTGCCAAAACGTTTCCCTAAAACTTTCTATTGATGGTCCGGACAGAGCGTGCCTACAAACTGTTTTTCGTACGATCTACTAGCGATGTGACCGTGGCTCCATCGCTGGTCTCTGCTTGTTGCATTCTTATCGATAGATATGAAGCTGAAAAAAATCTTCGTACTGCCCCTAGAGTTAATATAATGTACGCTAGAGGTTCAACGGGCGCTAGTGTCTATGCGACTTCCGGGACGCATAATGGAAGCAGACGGCAACCAGTCCACTTTTGCGGTGTTACAGAGCATTCCTATGGGAAAACGCGCCTGTATTTTGTCTCTTGGCCGGAAAATAACGTAGAACACTTTTGTTGTTTGGGTCGTGCCAAACAGTATGTATACCTTTATTAACATTGTACGAGTGTAATTGGTTTAGTTACAGCATCTTTCTTTACCACTGAACGATGTTAAACATCGCTGTAGTTCGGGCCCAAACCTCTGTTCCACAGCAGGTATGTAAAAACGAGTGTTGACTCTAAGCAAAATAACAATCTGAAGGAATGCAGAGTGCTTTCAAGGTTCGCCAGAATTCCTGAGGTGCTTATATATTGCTTATATGCCCGTCCTGTCACTATATATGTAAACGACCTGTCCGTGCATCTTTACGAGCGGTTAAAAAACATTCGAAACGTACAGAATGAAGTATATAGGCTATGAAAGGTGTGTCTTTTTATTATTTTCTATGCCGGGCAGTTTTTATCGGGCAGCTGTTTTCTGGCTTCTCCCTATTTTTAAAGATCTGGAGCGTGAGGGTGATGTTTTGAACGCAGAACAAGCATCTTCGCACATATTCATGAGCAGAAAGAATGAAGCCGGACTCATTTCTTGCAAATAGGAAGATATTACGTTACCTTCAATTGTTTTGATCGTCTTCATGCACAAGGAGTTACTGATTCAGTGTTACTGTGTAGTTCTTGACGTCTCTTGCGGTTTTCCACATGTCCTTCGTTTTGTTTGGCACGTATATCCTCCATGCTGGAAGGCGCCGACGCCGTGTTCGTGCTCTAAATGTTCAACAGTACACATCAATACATATACGAAGCGGTTTTAGCGCCATTTTGAATGCCATGAATTTGAAGAAAAAAAAACGCCGCAACTGACCAATTATTTTGACTGCGTGGCTGAGAAATGTTCCATTTTACCTACTACGTACGAATTATTCGTGATATTTTCTCTTATAGTCAAGCGCAGAGGAAAACCAAATACACTCGATTTTTCCCATAGCAATACATTACCGGAAGTCCATCTCCGACTGGTTTCCGGTTGCTTCAATTTGCAACAACACACTAAGCGCCATTTAAACCTCTAGCGTACATTATAATAACTCCATGATACTGACAGACTGCTCACACTTTAAAAATGTGTCTACCATCTTTTTCGCAATGTAGTTTCTACCCGGCGTATGATCCGCAGGGCACATTTCTGCAGTCTCGCTTCAAATGCCAGTCTGAGCATCACCGTGGGAGAAAAATGCTGTGTTAGAACACCTATCTGGCAACCGCGGGTACACCTTAGCAAGGCTATAGGTGGCGCAAGTTACCAACCGTTATAAAGGGTACAGCCGTAAGCATCCATCCAGGCTTCGCCACCAGACGCTCAGAAAGGGGAGCGATTTTTCGGACGTAGTAAGGGAATTGAGTGGTTTTAAAAGTGTGACGCCAGGCGCACGTCATCACAAATGTGTTGCTTTGCTACGTGATTACAGGCAATATGTGCGCTACATTTCGTCACTTGATTAGGTGTTGCGTGTACGCGTTACCATTTTATCTTTGTAAGAGTTAAAAGAGTCAAATTGTGTGGTGCTGGCACTTGGAGCGACAAAACGAGCGCTTCCAACGCCTTGCACGAAGGGATGTGTTTACAGGCTGTGTCAGCTGTGTGCGATCAGTGCGTGAGACCAATTTCCAGTGGCTGGCTGTGACTTGGATCAACGTTACAAATATAGTAACTGTGACTTCGATTGTCTGGTGAATGTGACTGCGCATATCTCTCCGTCGGCGCCTCGCAGTAGCCTGTTTCCCTGCACCTATACCGTGAGACACAACCAACCTTCTTAGACTTTGCTGCCCGTTACCCCTACGTTCCGGTCAACACGACCTGCCCTTTCAGCGGACCATGTGCCTATCCTAAAACATTGTAAATAAAGCCCCATATCTTGAAGCAGCTAAAGATTAAGCTCTTTAAGGATGGCGAATATCTTTCAAGTTCAATGTTACGTAGGCGGTGTTTATTTCTTACGTGCACAAATGGTCGCGACTTTGCCATTGCTTAACTGTTTCCATTCTTCTTAAAAGCTGACAGTACCAGTAAATGAATAAAAGAAAATCCCACAACCGAAGATAGTTTTTTCTTTTTGGTTTGTTGGATGGTGGGCCACGATAGTACTTGTGGGGGGGGGGGACGAAGAAATAATACATCAGGTTGCTAATTTGTGGGGCTACTTCATTGTGCAAACAGTTTTTTGTACACCATTTGCAGTATTACTTGGGTACCTTATGAACGGATTCTTTATTATACTACGAATTGTCGAGTATGATATGCAGAAGCTGTATACAGCTGCTCATATAAGGTGAAATATCCGTGCTACATACCTTTGCACCTTTCCAGGCCCTTCAAATATTTCTAAAGCACCTTTACTTGCACATCACTTGCCATTGCGCGGATATTAATAGCGCACCAGAAGCAATTCAATCCGGTACTCAGGGCGCGTAGAGTTCAGTCTAGTCCCGGTTACTGCCATAGACGCAATGGAGTCGTTTTCTGGGTAAACTGGGTGCTAAGCAGCGCTTCCGTGGTGGGAGGCGCTCATTATTGCGACGAGTCGGTCACTCATTGCTTCATCGATAGATTCCGAAACTAAAATAAGAAGCAAAAACTATGTTCATAGAATGGAACGCTAACGTTTTCATTATGACTTTTGACGCCATTGAGCTGGGTTGAGCGGCTTCCTAACCATTTACATAGACGAAGCCGCTTAAAATCCAACATGGCGCAGGCTCTCAGCCATGTCGTACCGCTGCTCTCTACCGCGGTACCGGCAGTACCGCTCCCACGGTAGGTCTCGCTATGGAAATTTAGGGTTTTTGCGTGCCATGCCAATTGTTACAGCAAATAATTGTAAGTTCTGCTTGCCTACCTTTCGTCCAGCAGTTGACAGTCCGTTACTTGTCGTCGGCGCCTTCCAGAGAATCGAAAGAGATGCAGCACTTTTCGCACTTGTTTACGCATTTATTCAGTCATTTGCATAACAACGAAAAATAATTTACACTGTCACTTTAAACGAGCGTTGCTATGCCGAAACAAAAAATAATGTGCGATGTATCTACGTTAGAAAGAGGTGCTACAGTGAAGATTCAATGAGCGACACTGTTAGCACGAACACGACGTAGTACTTTTTCACTTTTAAATGCTATCGGCGGGTACCAGATAAAACTGCTTAGGTGAGTTCGCCAAGTAAATGTTTAAAGTTTCGTAGACTAGAATATCTGTCTTCGCTATTTAGAAACACAATACAATCATGTCTCGTTAATATGAACGATGTGTCCTCATGCAATTTTAACTCCTTACGTTAAAACAGAAACCCGGACTATGGATGGACAGCTAGTTTGGGAACGAAATTAATACAGTTTTTTTATTATTGTGGTCTTTGTAAGGACGTACCACAAACGCAAAGAGAGAAAACAATTAGTGAAACAAAAAAACTATTAGTGAAGCTCTTCAGTTACAGACTTCACCCAGAACTTCATTACTGTCAGAAAAGACCTGGGCACTGACAATGGTTAAATTTTTCAGGGGTTTCCAGCGTGAGTCACTTGCCCTACTTTCCCTATTACGGTTGCAGATGAGAAACATAAACAACATACCACCCGGCATCGATTCATGATTATGAATTATTAAAATTATGGACAATTATTTTGGGGAATGGAGATGTCCATATTAACGAGAAAATACTGTAATAGCAAAGAGAAATGTCAGTTTCCGTGGCATAAAGACACAATAATTATAATTTCTGTTATGTGTTACATAGAAGCAAACCCAGTGTGAAGTGAATATGCAGCCCTGCCGGAGTATTGTACGCAAACAGTACTATCGGTGAGGTATGTCTTAAAGGATATTTAAATGGTTATTGGTAGTGGAATCTTGAATACCAACCTGAATATTCTGATAAAAAATCAATTGTTCAACCTGTGTTGACAATAAAGCAAATTTTAGTGGGTCAGATATTGTGCAGCAAAAGTTGACATCTCAAAGGGTGAAACTCTCCAAGTAGTTTAAGTTCTAGCTGCCAAAGGTCCTGTATTAATGGTTCCAGGCAACGGATCTTCCCCCAAAAAGACTGCCTAAAGGCTGTTGGCCACCAGCTGGCTAACAGCTTTTCTAAACAAAGGTGATGCTCAGAGGCAGATCTTGCTGCTATGATCTTGCTGCATAAAATCAAAGGAAAAACCTGCAGACGCAGTGGACAACATTGTCTCTCGAGGGTCTCGAGAAGCACAGCCGAAAGATTTCATTCCCAGTTCAAAGCTCGTGTCATTCTGACTGGTCCATGGAAATAAAAAGTTAACACAATGCATTGCTATTCGGGCAAACTTGTTCCTTCTTACTTACAGGCCTGATCCAAATTCTTTCCAGACATATTTTGTGAATACTGTGTAGACCTTGCTGTCTGTAGACCACTTTGGGATTTTTATTTCTCTTGGCCTCTTGATGAGCTCCGATACCTGTCGCTTGCGGCGGCAAGTGTAACCATGAGTTGAACCAGGTTTTTTCCTGGTGTGGCCACCGAGATCCTATGATGCCCATGGGATGGACAAGCCTCTTCATTCTATCCTTTCAGATCTGCACAGGACAATGTAAGAACACATTAGTTTTTTTGTCGTCACAACACATACATTTTCAGAAGAAAACAGGGCTACGAAACATTCCATAAGGGCTGCTCCTCAGCTTGAGACTATCCTTTTGTCTTGTTATCGTCCTCTTTGCCCCAGCCATTCTCGTTTTCTATTACAGTTGTCCGTAGATTAAACTGCATAGGTCACTGTGGCAGAACCTAGCTTGCTGATGGTTACATATTCTGCTTGATAGGTTGGCCAGCAATCAAGTACACTTTATCAAAAAAAATTACCACAGACACTACCTTTTGTTTATTGGGGTTCCATCACCCTGAGTCTTGTTGAAGTGATTTCCATTGCTTGAGAATCTGTCTGGATACACATAAAAGAAACACGTAATGCAAATGTTGTTATTTTATGTGCAACAAACAAAAAATACCTAAAGTGAGTTTTAATTGTTTTGGGGAAAGTGCTTTGGTAGGTGTAGAAACTTGCGAAAGAATTACACGTAGAAGGACTTACGGTACATCTTACGAAAGCTCTGCTGTCTGTGCTCTGTCCTTCTATGCACAATTATTTCGTGAGTCTAAAAGTGTCTTTCGAAATTAAATTATATTACTATCCAGCTTTCTATTTATTAAAAAAATGGTAAACCAGTTGCAGGGCTGTCGAAGCATCTACACGAGATAGATTAATAAACATATGCAGATATCGTAAGATCTGAACTCGGTGAAATAATATAAAACTGGCAGAACAATATTTATATATAGACTATAATTTACTCGACGGGGATTTACTCCGTTCTGCACGGTATCGAGGAGAGATAGAGGAGGTGAGATTGCGCCAACGGATCATAGAATATTTTCAGAGCGGTCTTCATCCACAAAGCCACGTGCTAAAAACGCTCGCCTAAATCTGTGCAGCGCAATAAAATCATGGTGGTATTTTGTTAACTGACAGTTTAAGCAGGAGAGAGCCCAGGGCATCTTATTATGATTCCACGGCCAACGAGGTTTCTAAATTATTTGAAAAGAACACACAAAAAAAACGAATCGTCGTGCAAAAGGCTGTTAGTGATTATACGGCGAGAAAGTTCGTCTGCTTCATGCGCCCCTCGTACGTTTGTTTACCTCCCCCTCCCCCAAATGGCGTCCCCGACCTCAACTAATGACGGCGTGAGCCTGGCTGCTTCGTCATTCCGCGTTTTCGACGGGTTATCCATGCTGTCCTTTGATTGGCGGGCCCCTGTTTGCTCTCCGATGCGCCAAGGACGCATTTTAAAACACTTGCTCGCCGTATACACTGCCTCAAAGCCACACCTGGAATTGCGCCATTCGGTGCTGTTAAGAAGAAGGCCGCCTCACGGCTTCATATAAGAAATGAGACAACGCGTTGTACGTTTTTCGTAAAATATGTGATTAAAGTTTAAAAAAAAACGCCACCGTAGATTTCTTTTTTCTTTTGTCGCAGAACGCTTTGGATAGACAGGTGGATGCACACGAATGAACCAATTCAATTTAAAGCCCCTTTGAAGTTCATTCAAAACGACTTGTGCCACCTTGCCGGCCCTCGGGGACAATTAGAACAACAAACGAAGGGAAGTCGGAGAACTGCGAGTCCGGAATGCTGGAATACAAATAGGCAGCCCGATAAACAGGCTGTCTACGGATATGACAAACGAAAATGCCGATTTTCACAGACGAGCGAGGGTGTGCGGAAATAACAGAAAGCTGCCACCTCTGAAAATTCTTGCAAAAAAATAAATCGCCGATTCGTTTCATATTTTTGCTCTTTAGTTTGGCGAGAGAAACCTTTATTCGTAACACCATAGGTACAAAAGAAAACTCCACCTGGAATACGAAAGTACGCTAATTTGATCACGACGCAAAAGGCGTTAAAACATACGTCAAAAAGGAATTTTAGATTTGTATTTAGGCTGCGCAGTTATTATTTTTCTTATAATTTTTCCTCAAGACAAGTTTTTTCTTTTTTTTTCGCTTTGAAGTATAAGTTTTACGAGGGATTTTTCATTTATTCCTTTCTCCGTATATTTCATATCTTACGAGGAGTAATATCCGGCAACACGTCGAAAAGTTAGGAGTGGTGGAGATAGATGATAAGAAGGGTCAAAAAGACGGGTTCGGCAAGTGGGAAATTTCGCGCACTGCCTGTATCTCGATGATCGAGCGTCGTATCAAAGACGCATTAGCGATTTTTCTGTGTACATCGCTCTGCTCTGATGAGGCGTTCATGTCGAAGTGTCATTAGCTTCTTCAAACGCATCTCAAATTACTCTTCGTTTTTACGAAGCTTATTTTCGTCTTAAGGCTAGCGGAGCTCATGCAACCGAATATTGCACCAACATCTGAACTTAAAAAAAGAAATGGTTCTACCCACGTTTTAGCAAAAACAAACAAAAACAAAAAAGAACCCCGCGTGAGTATTTATTGCTCAGTGATAGTAAATTTAGTTGTCAAAGAAAGTTGCCAAACTCGCTTCATAAAAACAGACGAGATGACAAAGTTTTATCGGCTGCCAAGGCCCTCAAAGGATACAGTATTCTACCTTGAAGGTAAGACAACGGTTTGAGCGAGTCTGGCATTATTGGAACGCCTTCTGAAAGCCCCACTTCTTCAGGTTGTTTAGCACAGTCCTCGACTTTTTCCGAGTCTCTTAGACTGAGCTAAATCTGCGTCCTTTGAGGTCACATGAGGTTGACTTTCATTTTAGGGAAGATAAAAACGTCACTAAGGGCAAGATCATAAAAATATGAATGATGAGGAATCAAAAACAGCCGATGCGGACTGCGACGTTGGTGCGCTGAAACGTATGCGGGATCGCGTTGGCTGAAGCATCTATGGTCGTGGGATGCTGGCAGCTGGATGATTCACCATGGCAATGCCCCAGCTGACCCAGGCCACACGTTCATCAAAATGTAGCGCACTGTATGGTCTGGAACGACACGGTTGCCTCCCTCATCGCCTATGTTCTCAGGATTCGGCCATCTGCGATTTTTTTTTCATCTTTCCTAAAATAAACATGAACCTCAGAGAACAAAGACTGGGCTTAGTCGAAACAATTAGAGCAGAGACAAGGGCGGCTCGAACAGCCCGAAAAAGGAGGACTTTCAAGAGCCGTTCTAACAACTGCAGATTCGCTGGAACCGTTGAGTTATTTAACCTGTTTTTATAAACAAAGTCTTCTTTTATACAGCACTGCAATTTCAAAGAAATCATACTTACTATCTACGTCCAATAAATATGCTTGTCTAAAGAAAACAGTTTAAAGCAGTTTTCGCATGTCTAATTTTCGTCCTACTTTCGGTTGGTTTTTTGATCATGTAGGTCTTAGGAACTTAGCCTATGAATAGTATTCTTATTAATATAATCACTATCAATATTATTATATATATTGTATATTATCTAATTATTATTTCCACGTAGACATGCTGACACTAGTCTGATTAATAATAACGAATCGACTTGGCATGACGCCTGCTCGATCGGCATAGTTCGGTATGGCTTCTCAGTTGGGACCGAACGTGAAGTCTGTAGCATGAACGCCTCTAAGCATCAGCACAAAGTCGCGCAGGCGGCTTCTATAGTTCATTTCACCTTAATTTCAAACTTAGCCGACGATACGAACTGATGGGACCAATCAGCTCAACGTCAGAAGCGCACCATCGTGTGCTTCAGACGTTGAGCCAATAAAAATGAAAGCCGTTTACAACTCCCTGTAACACCGAATTAGAGCGCAGCTCTTGAGGAGGAGGAAGGCACGGGGGTCACGTGACCTCGGGGAGGGGGGGTCACGTGGCCTGGGGGTCACGTGACCTCGAGGAGGAGGGAGTTCCCCCGCTAAGTCCAGCGGGGACAATTTTCTGCTAAATTTAGCGGGAACAATTTTCCGCTAAATTTAGCGGGGAAAGTTTTCCGCTAAATTTAGCGGGGAAAATTTTCCGCTAAATTTAGCGGGGAAAATTTTCCGCCAGATTTAGCGGGGAAAATTTCCCGCCAGATTTAGCGGGGAAACTTTCCGCCAGACCAGCGGGAAAAATTTTCCGCTAGATTTAGCGGGAACAATTTTCCGCCAGATTTAGCGGGGAAAATGTTCCGCTAGATTTAGCGGGAAATTCTTCGCCAGATTTAGCGGGAAAGTTTTCCGCTAAATTTAGCGGGGAAATTTTTCCGCTAGATTTAGCGGGGAAAATTTCCCTGCCAGATTTAGCGGGAAAATTTTTCGCTAGATTTAGCGGGGAAATTTTCCGCCAAATTTAGCGGAAAAATTACCCATCATGCACCGCGCGGTTACGCCGACGGCGACGCCGACGCCGCTCAAGCCGGAAACGGGCGCCTAAGAGCTGCGCTCTAAAACTAAGAATGCCTAGTGACTTGCGCTTTTTACGCTGCTTGATTGGTCCCACTGATCTCTATGACGATTTGTTGCTGGGTCGCGCATCTACGCTTCCAGCCCATTGCACGACTGCAGACAACGGTTGGCCATCTAAAGTCACCCGCTGAAGCGCTTGTCAAGGCTGTGGTAACGTGACGTTTACGTCTATAGCACGTGACTTACACATGGTAACCATAGTAACTGTCTGGACTTGACAGCCCTAGAGCGGGTGACGTAAGATGGCCGACCGATGGCCGCATTTGCGGAGGGGCGATCAGCGATCCAACAATTAGTCGTAGAGATCCGTAACTGGTCCAATTATTTCGTAGCTTCGACTGCGTTTGAACATAAACTGAAACGAACTATAGCAACTTGGACGAGTCTTTTCATTGAAGGTGGGCATATGCTGCCGGGTAGGTTCTTAAAAACTTCTTATTCCGCTCTGTCAGATGTGCACATTTAAAGGGCTTCAGAACGAACTCCTTTAAAGGCTCGACTAACCAGCGCACGCCGATAAGAGCAAGATCTCGAGCCATTTCGTCGATTCTTTAAAGAAGTTCGTTATGAAGGTCTTAAATGTGCCTGTCTGACTTCCGCGAAGCGAAGATGATGATGCTTTGACGATGACGGCACTGAAGCACCGAGAAGTCTAATGCTGATCATAATCATAATGATGACGACGAAGGGGACATGACATGGATGATGATGGATGCTTTGCCGATGGCGGAACGGATAGCACCGACTAGACTGATGATGACGACGGCAAAGACGACATGACTATAATGCTGATGATGACTTGACGATGACGGAGCTGAGAGCACCATCAACAAGCTCTTTGACGGACGAGTATAATGCCGATCATAATGATCGTGATGACGACGAGGACGACATGACAATGATGATGTTGGATGCTTTGAAGATGACCAAGCTGAGAGCACCGACGTGACTTATGATGACGATTATCAAGACAACACGACGACAATGATGACGACTAGTTCACGATGACGGATCTGACAGCACCGTGAACAAGCTCGTCCACCGACGAGTCTAACTAAAAGTGCGATTCTAATAATGACAATGAAAACGACGCGACAACGATAATGATTATGGCGTGGCAAGGCCGACGTTGAGAGGATCGACAGTCTTTCTCGTAGGTCTAAATCTTGCGGCCCACGCTTATCGGTTTGTTTGTCTTCACATCCAAGGCTTGCCGTGGCATGAAAATGACGACCGCTATTGTTCAGACTGCGGTATATATACTAAAAATATTATCGAGTGACCCTGCCATTAGTAAGCTTCAGAACATCGTACACAAATGCTGCGCACACTCAAAGAAACAGTCGTGGCCACTGCTCCATGCGCCCAGCCCAAACAGCGTTTTGGATTGGCGCATGGCGACGAGTTTCGCGTAAGCTATCCTAAACATATCCACGATATTAGGTTTAGTCGGTGATAGGAAACGCACAGAGATGATGCCTGCCGTGACGATGCACTTTTGGTGCTACTTTATTTGATCCGTCGAACTGTAGCGTCGGCTGCCGTCGGACTCAGTGCGAAACAGAGTATAGAATGAGAGAGCGCTGAAACCGCGCCCAGGGGTCTATTTTTCTTAAATTATAATGCCGGCCTACTTTTGTGGGCCAAGGCATGTGAGTACATATGTGACATATACAACAGCATAGCTCTAGTTATACATGGCTTCAAAAACATAGTTGAGAAAAAGTAAAAGGCATATAGTACAAACGCTTCCCAATAAACAGAGGTAACACTTGGCAAATGATTAGTCAAATGGATTTAAAACTCCATCTAAGGCGCTGACAAACGAGTCGAAGGTGGCACTGCCTGTAATGTTGTGAGGCAGGCCATTCCAGTCTCGGACAGTTCTCGGAAAGAAAGAGTAGTTAAAAATGTATTTTCTACATTGAAACTCTCGAAGAAGATTTTCATGCTTCTGCCGTGTGACTCGACTGAGATTGTACACCAGATAATCTTCGAACTTCATTCCAATCTTATCGTGTATTAATTTATACAAAAAATTCAGACGCTTCACTTTTCTGCGGGTCGATAACTGGGTTAATCCGGATAACGCATAAAGGGATGACACAGACGTGTGCATGCCGTATGCATTATATATAAATCGCAGTGCCTTTTTTTGCACTCCCTCAAGTTTGTCAATCAATGACTGTGAATACGGGTCCCATAAAATGTCCGCGTATTCCAATAATGGACGAATCAAAGTAGTGTACGCAACAAGCTTAGTTTCCGGGGTACAATGTCGCATAGTCCTTCGAAGACTCCACAGTTTACGAGACGCTTTTGCGATAATGTTCTCTAAGTGAACAGACCAGCTTAAAGTAGATGTGATGGTAATGCCCAAATATTTATAAGAAGTGACATTTTCTAACGGTACTGAGTTGATAGAATAGCAAAACAAAATTAGAGACTTCTTTAGTGTTACTGTCATTTGCACGCATTTTTTTACGTTCAAATCCATCTGCCATGCTTGACACCAGGAAAACACAGATTGTAGGCTACTGTCCAAACATAATTGATCGAAAGTGCATGACACTTTGGCAAACAAAACACAGTCGTCGGCGAAAAGACGGCACTGAATCCCGGGCTTATCTACACGCAGATCATTTATAAACACAAAAAACAAAGGACCGAGCACCGAGCCCTGGGGTACTCCTGACATGACTGGCAAATCCAGGGACTCCGCTTTCCCAACAGTCACGTACTGTCGACGGTTCGTAAGATAGGAATCAACCCAATGTAAAAGGTAATCGTTATCTAGTATCTGCTTAAGTTTGAACAGTAGTTTCCGATGCGACACCCTGTCGAAAGCTTTCGCGAAATCTAAGAAGATAGAATCCACTTGGCCATCGTTATCCACTGTAGCAGCAAATTCATGGAATGTGTGGAGAAGCTGAGTAACTGTTGAGTAACCACGTCGGAACCCATGTTGGTCTTTTACCAAAAATTCTGCGGATTCTAAAAAAGTTACAATGTGTTTAAAGAGAAAATGTTCAAGAACTTTGCTACATGTGCTCAGCAGCGAGACAGGTCTGTAATTCGAAACGCACTTTTTATCTCCACTTTTATGAATTGGCACAACTTTCGCTACTTTCCAGTCTTTTGGCACTTCGCCAGTTTTTAAGCTGCAAAAGTATATTTCATAAAGATACTTCGCACTCCATTCCGCATACCTGTGAAGGAATGCGTTAGGAATCCGGTCCGGGCCGCATGACTTTTTAACGTCCAATCGGAGAAGGCTATCAAAAATACCACTTACTGACACTACTAAGTCGCCAATTTTACGATGGTCATGGGTAAATGGTGGCATTATAGAATTATCCATGGTATAAACAGTAGAAAAAAAACGATTCATCTCGCTTGCTATACTCGGTTCATCGGTGAGCGTGTTCCCGTTGTGGCCAAGTTCCTTGATAGCTAAATTTGTTTTAGTCAAATGTGCGTAAAATTTTCTGGGGTTTTCCCTGAGGAAGTTTGCCATTTTGACGTTGTAAAAATATTACCTAGATGTGCGCACGAGTACCCGTAGTTGTTGGCGAAGGGAAGGAAGCGTACTTTTTAAAATTGGTTGGTACCTTTCAATACGGTGTATTTTACGTTTCAGGTGTAAAATATCTCGTGTAATCCAAGGACTCTGCTTCTTATTTCTTGAACGCTCCGGAACAAATCGGTCAATACACGATAAGACAACATTCTTTAAAAAAAGCCATAACTTATCAACACATACACCATTCTGATTGCTTATCTCAGAAAATTCTTCAAATGCCTCTTCCAACATATCGAGGATGCCAACATCATCCGCCCTAGTGAAATCCCGGAACCGTTTCAACTCTTTAGTACCGCTCGTATTTCGCCGGAAAGATAAATCACAAACAACTATTGCATGGTCAGATATGCCCTCTACATTTGATATATTAATATTTCTGGCAATGGCCTCTGATAAGAACACAAGGTCTAGCAATGAATCACGCACACTAGACACGCGCGTGGGGCATCTCACTACCTGGCTTAAGTTATTGCTAAAAGCAATATCTACAAGTAGGCTTGAGTGTGCACAGCTTCCTATAGGAATCATGTTGTCCCAGTCAATATCTGGCAAGTTGAAATCTCCAGCCAGTATAACATGTGAAAAATTAATTAGGTTGATTGACAAAAATTCAGATAATTTTGTGAGCACTTCTATACCAGCTTGCGGGCACCTGTACAGTGCCCCTATAAGCATTGAGTGACAACCCCAACGGACGGACACCCAGACCATTTCACAATCAGAGTTCTGTTCGATAACTGAACACTCAAAATTGTCGTTGACGAGGAGTGCGACCCCTCCCCCCCTAGAGCCACGATCTCGCCGAAACACATTAAACCCATCTATAAAAACTTCACTATTCGGTATTTCTTTGTTCAACCAAGTTTCAGTAATTATTATTATATCGGGGTCGTAAGTCAGGAGTACACTTTCAAGCTCTTCCGGTTTGTTGACGACGCTTCTCGCATTAATATTCATCAGTCTAAAGGGCGACTCTGGTCAGGGCTATGGCTAATTGCGGTGTTCCCAGCACTTCCGTTGTCATCGAGCCTGAGCCGTCCCAAAAAGGGCCGAAAAAGGCAACCGTCCGGCCACAAATCAGGACACACTAGCTTATCAAAGTCTTCCTCGTTTACCGAGACGTGGAAAGAAGCGTAGGTGTTAAACCTAGAAGACAGCTTCGTGCAAGTAAAGCGCTGACTGCCTAGCGCACAGGACACCGTTTCCGAAAGTTCGTCGCATGTTGTCTCAGGATGTAATCGTGAAATGAAGAGAGCCTTCTCTCTTGGATGCTTCGCCACGGCACGCAACTTACTGGTTTTGTCGGAGCCCACGGTGATCTTCACACGTCGACGTGGTGGGACTTGCTGGAAGCCGTCCTCGTCGACGACTGCACTGGCCGCCCTCGTGGAGCACTCTGCGCCAGCTGCCTCTCGATGATCCGAGCTCGCTGTCAGGAGTCCGGTTGCGTCGGCACCAGCCGACCCACGCCGCAGACTAGGCTGACGTTGACGCAGGTCACCGTTTTGGAGTGGCCTTGCTACTCGGGTGGGTGGTAGACCCTGGCGATACCCTCTTTCGGGGGTGCTCAGAAGCTTCGGAAACAGTTGGCCAACTTGTGGCCGCATGTAGGACAGTCGGAACGGGCTGAAGCATCTCGAAGCAGGTAGGTGCTGACGCAACCTGATGTGCAGAACTCTGGACGTCCGCGTTCAGACATTTGCGGGAAAGGTCGCTGTTCCTCGCGAGGTGCACTCGCAAAGATTCGTTGTCATTTCGTAGCGCGCGCACTTCTTCGGACAAACCGTCGATTTTGTTGCAGAGCTCCTGCACCAACTTGTGAAGACTGGAGTCCTCCGTCGTCACATGTCCCGACAGCTCGTCACTAACCTGGACCGAAGATGACGTTTCCGGACTCTCCAGTAGTGTCTCCGAGGATCGGCGCTTCGTGCACGCATCGCATTTATACGCGCTAACACCCTTTTTTCCCCAGAAGGTCGTAATCAGCTTCACGAACATTGACACACTCGCAGTGAAAGCTGCGATTACACGCGCCTGAGCACACAATGAATCGCTGCCGAGATATCGAAGCGGAACAACTGCCGCACGCGTCCTTCATTCTTGGCTGGCGCTCGTCAGACACAAATTTGGAGCTGAAAGTTCGCGGAGCGCGTCGATTGGACGTCGGTGACAAAAACGCGAAGTCATCCGTCATGATTGTCCAATCGGTGCGCTCCGTCAACTTCGGCCCCAACTTTGTGTTTGATGAGTTTAGGGCCCCAGAACAGTACGTAAGACTGCAGAAGCTCCTCGTGTGTTTAAAAAGGGGCGTCACTGTTGTCAACTCGTACGTCGGGTTCGTTATATTTCTGTTGGTATGCGGCACATTTTCGAGCGTGATGCTGCCCGGTGAGCGAACACGGGAACACAAAACTTTGCGCGACAATACTGAAGAGCCACAATTATTTTTAAACGTGGAAAAACAGTCTGGCTATGCCACGTGGCATGACGCAAGCACGTGAAAACTCATGTTCAGTGTCACAGCGCTGGCCTTTCAGCCCCATCATTGGCCGGGCTTCCACTGTACATGGCAGCGATTGACACTTCCGAGAGCTTTTCGGGAAAATAGACGTACCGTATCAACCGTATGCGACGAAAAACTGGGGGCGATGAGGAGACGAGGGCGCGCGGGGATCGTCAGAACGCCGAACTTTGACTGGAATGATTAGTGGGTGGACGCAAAGCTAGCAGCATTTTTTTTTCTAAACTCACTCTTTGAACGCGTTTGATTGCTGAACGCCGGCGTAAGCCGTTTGGCGTTCGCGTTTGAACGCATTCGAACGCTGAAGCTAGCTTTGTCTTTATCCCCAAGTCATTCCAGTCAGAGAAGGGGGATCCGAGGAAGTTATAATGGGCAGGAGGCGGCGTCCGTATTCTCCATATATGGAGCCAAGTGTAACGGTACTAGTAGGCATGGCCACAAAGTGTCCCCTCGGTCTCTCGGCGGACTCCTACTGTGGTCTTTTCCTTCCGAACTTGAAAGTCTCGTCATTTTTCCGCGCCAGTCTCAGGTGTTAGATTATGAGAAATGATCAACAGCTCGCCTGCATACTCACTGTCTTCTGAGGAAACTTAGTTAATTGTCGCCGCCATGTAAATATGGAGCAAAGAACCGTGTTGTCACGGTTGTGCAACGGCGATGACCTATTTTTTCTTCCGGCAGGTGATGTGAGACCGCCGATTGGTTCGCGAGCATCTCTCCTTTCCCTCCGCAACATCATTTTTATTTTTTGGAGCGACACGGTTTTGTTACTCTTTCCCATCTTGGCTGAGGATAAGTGTTCGGCTCCTTCAGTCTAAGGTCCTCGATTAACGAAGACGTATGGCGCGAATTGTCTGTCCACCGCGCTGCATTGTGGTGTCACGTCAGTGGTGTTTAATGATGCTACTCCCTCGGGATTAATTCCCGTGTCTCCACTGCCTTTTCTCTTTGTCATCTGTGCTTCTATTCTTTTTCCCGCGAATCGACAGCACGACGGCGCCACTGTACATCACACTCGTAAGATACCTGGAGCGTCAACTTTCCTGCGCAGCATTTAGCAGAGCAAATCGCTACGATCTACGGAGGAACCTCGGCAAACGACTGGCCTGAAAATGTGTTTAGACCTAAAGAAATATCGAGCCTGACTACCAGCTCAAGGAGACAGCATGGCACGCGACATTCGAGACACGAATGTTTCAGTGACATTAAGGCTGATTCACACAGGTGCGTTTGACTGCGTTTGGCTGCGTTTGACTGCGTGCTTGCGTCGAGGTGTTGCTCTCACGACCCTTACGACGATCCTATGGGGAGGCGCTGTGCTGCACGATGTAACGCAATGCGACGCAGTTGACGCAACTGTGTGAACGAGCCTTTATACGAAACGTAAGAAAACTTTAAAAATAAACTGTGCTGCGTGAACCGGCCTTTAGCGTGAAGGAGACGCCAAACGAAGCTACGCGCTCGCGCAGGAAGCTTTGAAAGCTTTCGAGCGCGAAGGAAACTACACTAAAGCCTGAAAAAACATGCGAGCGAAAATCGCCTCGCATCTCGCGGCCAAGCAGCGTAAACATAGCAACCGTCGCTGACGCTATCAGGGGACGGCACGGCATCGCCAGTTCTTATGGTTACGCCGCTTTTCGACGCGACGCGACACCATTTCTTGCTCACCATGTGTTTCACGCTTAAACCATTGACAGTGTATCATAAAATGCAACACACTGCCGCTGCAAAGATATTTTCTTTCTTCTTTTTTTACAGCGGAGCTGTTAAGGTTTAGTGTCCCCACGATCGTGTCCCCCGCAAAGAAATGAAGACACCGAACTCTGGACACCTACCGCCATTTATGAGCGACGGCGGCAAGCCACGTATCTGGTTGCCGCCGTCGCTCATAGATGGCGGCAGCCTTTCCACTCTGGCTTCCCGACTTGCGGCCGGCCATTACTTTCCATTGTACAGCTCCGCTGGTTTCCCTTTTTTTACCATAGCACCTAGGAATATTTTAAATTCATCCTATATTCTCGCTTTCATTTTTTTCGATTTACTTTTTAGTCAGGTGAAAGTTAAGAATGCATCAGAAGTTCCTCCTTCCATACCCTTATTACCACCAACCACTGTCCCTCCGCGATGCGCAAGTAGTGCGCTACTGAGGCGCTACTGAGGCGCAAACAAGGCGCGCGCCTCCCCCCCCCCCTTCCCATAAATGTCATCACTATAGTGGATCTACGCAGCGTCGCCGCCAGCGCGTCACGTAGCGTCTCACAACAAGCACGACGCTAGGTCGCGGCGACGTCAAGACGGACGCGCGTCTACCGCTTTGCGGCGACTGCCGTCAAGCTTCAGTGTTTTGCCGCTTGGGGCGAGTCGGGGATCCACTAACGGTGACGTCATGCGCAGGCCTTTGTCTTCTAGGTGGCGTTGTCACGTCGCGCTGACGTTCCATTCACTTGTCATGGCTACTGCTTAGACAGCCTAAGTTTAGGAGAGGGGGCAAGTCAAAGCATGGAGGGCGTTTGCAATTTCTAATGATTGAATGCACGTGCGCACGCGTTGCGTCGTCGCGTGGAGAGGAGGAAAGCGGACTGAAAGGCAGAGACTCTTCCAGACTATCAACGCATTCGTAACCTCTCCCCTTCGAACCCGTGTTCGTCTAGGGGGTATTCACGGGACGCCATAATGTTGGACATTGTTCCACAGCGCGTACTCAGAACTAGCTTTTATTTACCGACTTCCAAGAACTGCGATCCTGGTTGTGTGGAATGAGCGTTGAACGTGCATCCTCGTGCATTCATCGCAGGCACTGAAATCAAAGCTGGGTACCCGTGCGCTGGCGAACCTTGAGCATCGATCAAAACTGTGCACGAGCCGTGTTCGCTTCTTCTGAAATGCCCGAAAAAGCTGTACTCAAGCATCGGTCTGAGCATGCGCTGCGAACGACGTCCAACAAAATGGCGTCATAAACCACGTGACCACGATCGTGTAATCTAGGCACTCTACTATCTTTCCTGATTGCTTTCTCGGGGCAATTCGATGCCGCTGCTATAGTACGTGTCTGTGTTTATTCGGTGCGTTCTTAAAGGGATTGTCCGTTCAAACTTCGTATTCAAGAAAACATTCAGACCTCATTGTCCATTACTGTAAGAGCATCTTCCACGACAAATATAAATTTTGGTGCGCTTCCCTGCACGGGTAATAGTGTTTTAGAGCAAGCGTGCATAAACGGCGTTTTCTTATTCCACCTTCGGAGCAGCGGAGGCTCGGATGTAACATAACGCGAAGAACGCGCTGAACTGAAGCGCCCTTCGAATTTTGTCCACCGCGTGAGCGCTACGACGTGGTTCACCCTCGTTGCTGCGCTAGAAATTTGTTTTCCGAATGAAAGGGGACTCTTGTTGTGCGGTTGTCTCGCCCGACACTTCTCCGCGAGATCTACACTGGCGAGTAAAATGGAACGCTGCGCTGCGTCGGGGCACTGTGTTCGCACGCTGGAATAGGATCTGACAATTGCAAGCTTGGTGTGACGTCACATCAGGTATAGGATTACAGCCATTGATACTTGCTAAATTTGGCATGGAGTCTCGTGTAATCATCCGTCATTGATTACACTGAATTGGGGTGTCGTCTAATAAAATAAAAATGGCCTATGTTAATCATTAGGCTCCCGCCAGGCAACCTTCACAACATCTTAAGAACTTCAGGTCTTCACCGGACAATCGCTTTAACTTCTATGTGACTATCGATCTTTCTGTCTTCCTTTATTTTTCTATTCTAAGAAAAGTATTCGTAATCTCGTGACTGGTCGAGCAGGTGTCTATGAGAATTAGAGTCGCAAGACGGGACTTTGGCTCTCGCGAGGATTAGCATGTAGCCGAGTAGGCCCCCGGTCTCGCACGAAACTGCCCGACTAATCTTCGCCCGAAATACACTCCTCGAACGAACTCGTTTCGAGGAGGATCTCGACAAAACTTCACTCCGAGTTTCCCCCGGTGGCTTTCCCGCGAGACTCGAAAAGTTTCACGTCGAGCTCCGATAACACCCTGGGTTCGCCAAGAACAAGGCTGGGAAACTGGCCCTGTCTCACGTATGGACATGGCGACATGAAACGCTTATGTGACGCCAACATCCTCAAACGTCCCTAAATTTACAGGGTGCTATCAAACGCAAATCGAGCGGCAAAAAAAAATCGTGACAATAAACGCAGTGTATTCTCACAAAGATGTCTCTAGGTCATGCAATTATCATACTCAAAGTTTGTGAGTGTCAATTTGTGGGAAAACAAAAAGCAAAAAAATACAACCTTATTATTTTAAATCCAACGTAAAAAGAAAAAAAAGAGAAAGGTAAACGAACCGTCAGGTTTTAGCTCGCTACTTCAGGTATTGTAGAATACACGCTCAGTTCTGCTGGATCTGCTTTAGGGTTTTTAAATTCCCAAGAGCTTTTAAATTATTGTGCCAAGTTGTGCCATATTTGATTAGTAGCGTCATCCCAATGGTTTTCTTCTGTTTTTCTCACGCCGATAGGAAAAAAAAGATATTTTTTAACGTTTTTTTTAGAAACTTATATTCGCGAAGTTGGTGTATGGTTAAAGCGCCACATACGCCTAAACACACCTTATGTGAAAACGTTTCATTGCATTCAGTTGATTGGCTTATTTATTACATGAATATTTTATTACGGCCGAACAGCGCTCGAAAACACCGTGTATAATGCACTGCACCGCGGTGGACTCGAAACACGTCAATCACTGGTCATTTCGTTAATCTGCTTCATCCCTATCAGGCTCCAGTTACTTTCTCAGTGGCAAAAGGCGTAAAGAACTTTTAATAAGAATACGTTCCTTTTCAGATTTTTCTTTTTGCTTGGGGTTGAATTTGAAAAGAAACGTAACGCCGCGCTTCATTTTTGGCCACATGACGTCAAGGTGTCGAATGATCGCGTGACCAGGTCACGTGACGCCACCGTGTCACGTGGCGTAAACTTTTGTCTGGATAGACTCCCAGTTAACAAAACGAGCCAAAAACCTGTTTTTTTGTGTTTTTTTTTGCAAGATAATTGGAGTTTATTATTTTCTTTTTGCCTTCTGCCAGCCTTCTGCGAGCTGCAATTCTTGTCTATGCGGAGAGCAAGTCGTCTGCTTCTTGCGCAGGAGCTGCAGTGACGTCAGAACGACGCCGAGCCCTGATTGGATGATTTAAAATAAAATAGTGGGTAAACCTCAATGCTAGGTGCCTTGAGGTCTACCCGCTATGATTTTCAATCACCCACTAAGAGCTCGGCGTTCCGACATTATCGCAATCCCTGTGTATGAAGCAGACGAACTTGCGCTCAGCATTGAACTGTGGAACGCGTTTTGAGTATGCGTATAGTGGCTCTCTCGTACGGAATGTCAGACGCCGCGTGTCCATCCACAGCCCACTTATTAGCCATTTCCTCTCTACTCGTTGTCACATCAAGGAAAAATGAAGTTTTGCGCAGAATTCACGCGCCGCGCAAATTAGTTCTTAGAATATTTGGTTGTCGACGGAAGAAGCGACGCTCTTGGCGTTTGAAACGTGTACGACTTTGTAAAATAACCTAAAGCTAATCTAGGATGCACCTGCACATATCTAAATTCAGTACGTGAAAGAGATACAATAGTAACGTTCCGCGGGGAGACGGACTTTTTTTTTTGAATCCTGTGTCTGGTAGGATGGTAGGACGCTGTCAGAGTAGAACCCGTGTCTGGACACTTGCTCCCCCTCCGTCCCGTTTCCACTTTGCTTCTCTGTTTCCGTTGGGCAGTCACGTGCAGCCTCCCGCCGGTGGAGCACGGCTCGTTCCGGGAGCTGACGACGGAGCGGCCCCTGGAGCCCGACGAGAGCGTGGGCCACGGCACCCTGGTCGAGCTCTTCTGCAACCCCGGCTACCAGGTCCAGGGACAACCGGAGCTCCGCTGCTGGCAGGGCGGATGGGGACCCGCGGCCTTCCCAGAGTGCTTGCCAGGTGAGCGGACGACGTCCTTGTTCGGATTACACCTCTTGGATAACAGCTTACAACTGAGTCCCCCTACAACCTGTTGTGGTTATATCTTTCCTGGTGTAATAATATCTTTCTTTATTGGCTTGAAAAAAAAACTTGACAATGTTTTGAAGGACTATTTAGAGAATACAAGAGAATACAAGAACTCGGTCGTAAGCAAACGTAAATGTGTTAACCAACTTTTAGCGCAGGGTTCTCTACATTATTCATAAGCAGCCAGGGCGGCACGGGTTGGATGGATGGATGGATGAAGGGAGCTTGATGTTAAGAAGGTGATAGGCTCTGATGGATTGTCGCCTAGAATTGCTCATCGATTGCGCCCTGCTATTTTTGTATTCTTTTTTCTAAATCTTTAGAAGAGAGTGTGTTGCCAAATGAATATAAAATGACGCATGTTACGCCATTTCACAAGCATGGGTCAAAGCAGAGCGTAGAAGAATTATCGCCATATCTCACTGAGCGGCATATGTTGGAAGATTTTAATACACATTATTTATAATAGTGCGTTGTTAAGCATCTAAATAAAATCTTTATCACAAAAACAAGCTTTATCGTGATTTGGTTTTAATTGTTGAGAAGGAAGGTGAAACGCATGCTATTTTTCTTGATTCGGGCAAAGCTTTTGACAAAATGTGTCACCCATGGTCGTCACACGAAAGAAAACGTGTATCGATGGATTGAAAATTACATTTTTGGAAGAAGACAGTGTGTCGTCATGAGTGGTTAAAAATCTTATTTCATTCATGTTACGTCTGGTGCGCCGCAAGGGTCAGTGCTGGGACCTCTTTTATTTATTGTATCGATCAATGACATAAGACATTACCTCACCTTTCAGTCTGTTAGCGGACGGCTGTGTTTTGTATAGCTGAGTGGATAATGCTATTGATGTTGCTGTTTTACAATGAGACCTAGATGCATAATTAAAATGGTTTGACTTGGGAGTTAGATTTGAATACTGAAATGTATTCCGGTCACTTTTGGGACAAAACAATTCTTCCCTATCATACTACTTCTGTTAATAACAAAAACTGGAGTATTAAGACTGACGTTAGATATCTGGGGACTACTTTGTCAGACAGCCTTTCTTTTAACTTTCATGTCACCAGCACAATAAAAAGAGCTAGCCGAACTTTTAAACTTCCTCAATCGAAAGATACATAGGGCTCAAAAAAGGAAATGAAAGGAAACTGCTTATCACTGCTTGGTGAAACCTACAATATGACTCTTCCTGTGTTCTGTGGGATACGCATCAAATGTGCCTTGTACACAAGTTAGGAAGAACTCCAAAACCGTGAAGCAAGATTTGTATCCGGAAAATATAGTAGGAATGCAAACGTAACAAAGATTAAACATTTAATTGTATCGGACCCCTCATCCTTAAGACGGAAGAAAATTTTGAAGTGAGGTTTTTGCCTGCAGTCTTTTTATGATTTGAAAAAGTAAGCACTTGAAAGTACCAACATACGTCTCAAGTCGCCGCATCCACACTTATTTAAAGAAAAAATATATATATATATATATATATATATATCTATGTCGTCCAGATTAGAAGAAACGTTATTTTTTTCTCTCAAACAATTACTGAGTTGAACGAGTTGTCTGAGGCCTATTTTATATATAATGATGCGGGACCATTTCCTTACGAATGGTGGTCCCGATTTTTAAATTTTGTTCTTTACGTGCACTTCTTTTTTTACAGCCTTTACTGCATATTGCAGTACTATCATATTATTGTTTTGTTTTCTTCTTGAGGGTTGTACCTGCTATATTGCTTTGGCGCTGCAAATCTCTTCTATAATATAAATACAGCTGAACCAGTTAAATAGAGCGGCTACTTGCACCATCAGTGTTTTTAATAACGAAAGTTTATCTCCAGTTAATATATAGATTGAACATGAGTGCAGCGTCTGCATTTTGCTGGGACTCGTATTTTCTCTTTTTGAACCGAAGTCCTAGCTTAACGCTGAGGGAGGAGCACCTGTGTTAGATATGTGCTTTTGGTTAGCCGTTTTTTTCCTAGAGTGGATGGCTGTACCGCGGCTGTACGCGCTCGCTGTTGATGGTGGCAGAGCGAGCGAGGTTTTTCTGGGAGGGCAAGGAGAGTAACACCTTGTGGAGTACCTAGACGTTCTTGAGATGCCAAGTTTACGCGTACGTATCGTGGTCTTTGCAATTTCGCTAACACGTCTTCAGTTGGAACTGTATATACTCCATCTCAAGTAACAGTAAAGTATTTCTGTTGTGTGTATGTTTCATTATACAGTCGAAAGAAAGTCAGCCCCAATAGTTGTCTGGTGTCTCAGCTGAAGATGAGAAATTTAGCCAGTGCAATACAACCGCCGCTAGTCTGGGGGCTTTAACGTGCACCAGGCATTAGTGATTATCGACCGCATGCCGGTACGATACTCATCCAGATCGAAACGGGCAGGGGTCGAGGATTGAACTCCATGCCAAAGGAAGTTCAAACAATTCACTAAAATATTATAAGGGTTGAAAGATGGTCTAGTTGGTATCAGAGTTTAAAAACAAAATCATGGCCTTTTTTTAAGTCAAGTAAATCAGGTTCATTTGATTTAGATCAAAATTGCTTGATTTAAATCACTGTAGCTAAAAAGTTATTTTTTTATAATTAGATGCATTTTTAAACAAAACTGATTGCTTGACCAATTTGTTCGATGAATGAAACAATTCAGAAGAAAGAATTATTACAAAATGTATCTTTCAAAGTCCAGTTTAATTAACAAGTTTTTACTGTTCCCTGCCCTTTTAGAACAAGCGCAGCTTGATATTTTTTAGTGAATGAAAATGTTTTATTTGCTTTTTCTTTCGCGTTCTGATTTGCTTGCTGGAAGAAATTTTTCCTCTTCTTCATATTTTTCTTTCACGTTCTGATTAGCTTGCTATAGGGCATTACATAACTAATAAACAAAATCCTAAGAAAAAAACAGCTCAACGCTTTAATTTGTTCAGAAGAGCACCACGTTTTCTTTGAGTTGGGCTTGCTATAAATCTTTTTGCTTGGTAATTCTTTGACCTAAATACAAAATAAATGCCTATAGAAACCATCAAATGATAGGCAAACGGTAAATAAGAAGTATTTTGGGGATAATTCATGCAGGAAATGTTTGATTTAAACCATCATGGTAAAATCGGTGTGATATAAATCCCGCTATAACTCTAAATTTAAATCCCAATTTAAGTAAGGATTTAAGTTACGATCTAAATCATCTTGATTATTGTTCTTCACCCACGTTGGTGTACACTACTGAAGCATCCACACTTGGGGGTTATGGCGATTGTGGAGCTGAAGGTTTGCAGTCGTTTTGTACTAATTCGTTACTAAAAGAAAAAAAAACTTGCAAAAAGGCAAGGAAACATTAGAAACAGATGCTACACAAGTGCTTCTACGAGGTTTGTGTCTTTGTTTCGTTCATCTTGAACACAGAGGGGTCTAAACTGGTAGGAGTAACTAGGAAAGGATCCTTTATGAACCATTAAGAGGCAACGAAACGTCGGTTGACACTCTGAGGCATGAATGTCTTTTTGTTTTGTTTTTTTCAAGTCCATTGTAAGAGTTTAGTGCTGGGAAAATTGCCGGCACCAGAACTGGCTTTAGAAGCTTCTTCTCATTGTGGGAGAACTCGCGAAAAACGGCCGCGTAATTCGATCGTTATGAGTGCAGCGATGAAAAGCAGATCCTTCGTTTTACCCCAGCACTGTCCTTCACAACCGAGGGGGATCGGTGGCCGAGTGGGCTAGCGCACACCAGCTCGAAGCACCTGGAGCGAAAGCTGGCACTGCAGAACCCAGGGATCCTCGACTCGATCCCCACCCCTGCCCGTTTCGATATGAATGAGCATCGTACCGGCGTGCGGTCGTGTATCCCTAATTGCTTGGCTCACGTTAAGGGCCCCAGGCTAGCGGTTGTACTGCACTGGCTAAATTGCTCATCTGAAACACCAGACGCCCATTGGGGTTGACTAACTGCCGGCTGCATAAACACACACACAACACAATTACAATAACTTCATCACCGTCATTAAGCCGTCTCAATGGCAAAAATGAATGAGCGACGTTTTTATCGCACCCACCTCACAGCTACTGTAGCGTGATACCGATCGGCCTTCTAATATCTTTGAACTGATAAAGGATAGAGCGATGTTTGCTTCTGACATTGTATACTGTCCACACGGATACACCAACGCAGCTCCCTGACGTCACACAACTGTGGTGGCTATGCTGTCAGCACTGCGCATGCCTAAATACTTCACCTTTTCTTTTTTTTTTTTTTTGCGAATCTGGTTTTTGGCTGTTTTCGGGTGTGGTTAAACAAGGGCTTTTTTGTGAACAGTATGTTGGTGTATACATGATTGCAAGCAGGAGAACTGGCCGCCGTGTCTCTGTTTTTGTGGTGATGACCGTCTGATACCACTGTGTTGCAGTGGTAGCAAACGGGGATAGTCCAAGACAGCGGACATATCCCCGTCTGCTACTACTGCAAGCCTTACAAATTAACCTTCACGTGCACGCCTTGTTGAGATGAGACACCGCTACAAAGCGGTGCGCGCAGTGACGTCACGTCTCTCGTCACGGCTAGACATTACGCGCACAGTATTTTTTTTTCTCTTCTTCCATACGCTGCTCGAGCTAATGAGTAATTAGAGAAGAGCGCAGCTGCCCTAATTTAATTTCTAGCCCTGCCGCGGGGGTAACGGTACACCGCCGACGAATCTAATTAGGGAGAGTAATTCAGGTTTGAGGCTATGTATGCGCCGCTTCAACCGGACCCAAGATCATTCCTCGGAGTTCCTCGAGCTTCGTGTTTTAGTTCAGATTTGCTTTGTTCGTTGCCTTTTTTGTTGTTTTTGTTAAGCTTGTTCAGCGATAAGCCCAGGTGGCGCTAGCGGTGGATTTGTTTGTCATAGCTTATGTGGCTCTATACGGCTTGTTTGCTTTCGCTCGATGCTGCGGGTTAGACGTTTGCCGTTACTGAACGGACGCTCGCGTTCATATATAAGCTTGTTTTTGTAAAGAGCTTGGTCATGATCAACATTTTCTTTTGTGTGTGATTTATAGTTTGTTCGGCAAACGCCGTTTCATTGCGCGGTCCCTGTTCCTGCACTTAATGACTAGCGGCAGCGGTTCGCGCAGGTACGCCTTTTGGGCGTTACGTTTTCTGTAGGTTTTTTTGTATTTTTATTTGGAACTACCGTGAAACGTAGCGAAATTAAAACCAATCACGAAGGTAGTCATGCCTCAAAGGAAGAGCTTGAAAAGGAACCTCCACCCTTAGGAACGCACAGAGCGGCAGCCGACATTTTGATAGAGTCCTTGACAGCAGAAGAAACACAGCAGGGTGTGGCCTATGGCGTTTACGCTCCGTAATTGGTTCTTCAACATTCTTAACGTCTAATGCCAAGGTGTGATTGGCTGTGGAGTGATAATAAGACGCTCGCGATTCGCCACACCCTGCGTAAGCTGGCACTGACTGTAAAAGACCTAGAGCCTCGAAGAGTGAAACGTCTGTGGTCGTCCCTAATTGCTTCTAGAAGGTTCTCTTACGTAGTTCCGTGTCACATCGCAGAATTAATTTCTAGGGTTCGTTTGCGACAAAAGAACAGCGCGGTAGAGGCTCCGAGAGAAATGGCGTCACTGCGTAATTGATAGACTATTCCGTTGTTCGCCGAGAAGTAACGCGCCAACGTGCGATAAAAACAGTCCTCACTATAAACAAAGCCCGTGCGTCTACTTTCCCGCACAACACTCGGAGAGGCAATCAGCGCAAATTACGGAGGCAGCTCAGCGAATGATGATGCCGAAACATATGTTTAGACCAAAAAACGCAGTCTGGGTCGTGACATTAAGCAATGCAAAAAAACGTCACGCTTGCATTGCTTGAAGTCACAACTCAGATTGCGTTTTTTTTTAATTAAACATATGTTTCAGCATCGTCAGTCGCTGAGCTGCCTCCGTAAGTTGTGGTGATTGGCTCTCCGAGTGTTGTGCGGGAAAGTACATGCACGGGCTTTTTTACAGTGTGGGGACCTAAGGTATGGACACTGGGCGAAAACGTCGGCGAGATTTCTGACCGCCCCGATTGGCCAGCACCGCGCTTGTCCTTGCCGCTGGCCAATCGCGATGCGGTCAGAAATCTCGCCGACTCAGTTTTCGCCCGCCGAGTGTCCGGATTAGAGCCTCCTGGACGGCAGTTGTTGGACTTCCGTTTCAGACTAAGCCAATGGAGCAACGCCAAAAGTGCCTCGTCACGCTGCTCGTCGCTTTTGTCCGTTTGCTATCGTCGGCTAAAAACCAATCACGCGCAGAAACAAGCGCAGCATCTCGGCGCATTCACTGCGTGTGCGTGATTGACGTAATCGATGATAGCACCAGACTTATTCCCATCTTAAATACTCCACTCAAGATACTGTCTTTCAAATACTTTTGGTAGTATTTTGGTATCTTGCAAATACAATTAGTCTAGAGTATTCGCTACTCTGTCCTAATTACATCCTTGAGTCTCCTGTACTCAGTATCTCAAATGCATTTTGCAACCCTGGAAAACAAATTTTTTTCGCCGATTCAAGTGACCGAACACGACACAGGAATCAAGGCACGAGCAAAATCAGCCCCGAGTACGCCCACCTCTGTGTGTCCTCCTATCCTCTTGTCTACTTTTTTTCTTCAAGCTGTTCTTGAATGGCACGTCACGCTTGGAGCTACCAAAGTGCCGATGACGTCATTCGAATTTTACATTCTGTCAGCCAAGGACTGTTACGCCAACGCTCTATAGGATCACAATGAACCATTTTCAAGAATCGCCGGTTCAGGAGGTTTGAGTATGAAAATGCGCACGTTTTCATGCGAGCACAGGCACTCCTTCGGCCAGAGATTCCTGGCCTTATTCAGCTGAAGTGACCTATCTTCGGCTTCCCTAAAACTCGTCATGGGGCTATTGTGGCTTGTCCTTTTCTCCGAAGCTCAAAAAAGAGTTTCTTTCATCTCATTCCCAATGCGCACATTGTTTTGGATTCTGATTCTGGAATCTTGACCATCGTGACCTCCGTGCGTCAAGAATGTTTTGAACTGGTGCAGAAGGGGGTAGGGCAAGGGGATCATATATATATTGGGAATGAGTGTAGATTCATGAGTGTAGACTGCACAAGTGCCTCCAAGTTCGAGGTGGACATGTGGACTGAAGACAACGAGAACTCAAGAGCACATATCTATCTATTTTGTACATATGACCAGCGGCTTTGACAACCGCGAAAACCGCGGGCTTCAGCTGACAGGCTCTTTTCAGAGCCATTAATTGCTGTTTATCTGGAGCTGGCTTTGGCAGCCTCCCGTGTCTCAAAAGTGCGGTCTAAATAGCGTCCAAAGTGACGCATTGTGGCTGTTTTCCCACCAACCGCGACAAAAAAAGGTCTTGGAAGCAGCGTCCGAGGATACAACCGACCAGCGAAAGAAAGCAGACGACAGGCAGACGAAATCCGCCGGCTGCAAGAGCGCCGTCAGCGTTGTCGTTATGCAACCGCGTTTTCTTTTATTTTTGTTACTTGAAGTTTTGCTATCATTGTCTGCATTTATTTTCAAGCCAAAGGTTGATTACAAGAAAGATTATGTTCGTGTCAATAAACCACGGTCGACGCGGGTACCTTCGATATTTCTTTAAAAGCAAACCGAAACCAGATCTCTGACCGAATAAAGGAGGGAGCGCCATCTATCAATAGGAGCGGCAAACACACCCCGCACCTCCACTTGGTCGTCTGCGTCGCCGCCCGCCGTTGACCCAGGCAAGTTTCTTGGCCTTATTTTTTACAGAAAGAGAACTACGCTTTGTAATTTTACAAGAAAAAACCGACCTGTGAAATACACCTTTGACGAAAAGTTTAGATTGCTGCGTGCAGGCGTCGATTTTTACGGTCCCTTTTAGATCGAGCCTGGTGACTTGAGCTACCCTATATATATATTGAAATAAACTACTAAAAAAAGTAGTTAAACCCAGGGCACTTCCACCGTGACCTAGCGTGTCGAACCGGTCAATATTTCGGTTCGGTTCGGGTTCCGGTTCAGTAGCATTGTAATTTGTTCCGGTTCGGTTTCGGTTTCGGGTAGTGCACATAATATCACCCCGGTTACCGGTTTTAATAAGCGCAAACCTGTTCGACCTTCCTGCAGCCTTTTCTGAGCACAAGATACTTGCAATAGACCTATCCCAAAAGTGCTCCCTCTTCAGGCAGATCTGAATACCCTGCACAGTGACGTGCTCGAAAGACACCATTATTGTGGCAGGGCTATTACTTGTATTAGGCTGTTCTTAAGTGAACAATATATAAGCGATTGGCTTTCCATTTTTGTGGTGCCTTTTGCACAGGCAGCTGTGCAGTATTTCAAACTCTGCCAGAAGAGGGCATAATTTTGGGATGGGTCCATAGACCTTTCCGAAAAAAGAGCTTGTGGCCGGTGTCATCTTTAGTGTTCGGGCGTATAGCGCGTGCTTTGCTCGCTTTCTGAAGCGACGAACACGCACGTGCTAGGCTGTAAAGGTCGCACGCTGTGCTGTGATTTTGTAAACAGTAAAAAGGTCTCTTGCGAGATTGCTTGCCCTCTATATGTTTCTATTTGTTTTGCTCTGCACACACGTGTCTTTAGACATGCTACCTGTTTTCGGCGCCCAGTAAGATGTCGCAGCGTATGACCCAGAGTGGCTGACTGGGGAACGAGGGGAAACAAATGTGCCGCAAAACACAGAAACAGATACGTCGAGTGCGCAGTTGGGGTAATTTATCGAATCTCGGTCAGCTGTGGTCGTGTATACATCGGCCAGACTGGCCGATGTGTCAAAGACCGGGCACGTGAGCACGCACTGTCGCTGCGTCAACCTCGGGAGGCCACCTTCCTTTACCCTGCGTCAATTGCTTGTGTGTGCCGAAATTTGAGAGCCTAACAATTTTGGGGAGGGGGCTGACAAAACTGCACGCGAACTGCTGGAAGCCTACGAGATAGGAAAGGAAGAAATCAAATTCGTCAGCTAAACCTTGATATATTTACATAAAAAGAAAGAGCTTTTTAGAGCACGTGTTGATGCTATGACGGTCTGGTGATTTATTTGTTTTCCTTAATGTTTCTTTTTTTTTCCTTTTTTTTCATTAGACGTTCAGTTGAAGTCCAAATCTGGTCCTGTCCATTTCTTTCCTGCGTCCGCGTTTGTTTGCGCGCTCCTACGAGTCGGTTACCTGTTTTCATTGTAACCCACTCTTATGAAATACCACGGAGGGTGCTGACAATACTTAAACAACTAAATAAATAAATTACACAAAAAGCGGGGGCGTATTGAAATCATCATATTTATTTGTATCTCTTTTGATGATGACGTATTTTTTATTACGTATGCAATAGAAAGGAAATGTAATAGTATCTGGCACTAGCCGCGTTTGATTTACCTTCAGCACCGGTGCAGAAAAGTGTAGGGCGGTGTACTTCGGTTCGTATCTCAATACACGTACCAGGCGTATAGACTGCCCTACACTTTTCTGCACTGGTTCAGGAGGTGTACGCAAATCGAACGCAGCTAGTATGGAAGATTAGTCTTGGCGATACAAGAAAGAAATACGCCCGCACTTTTCCGACTAGGACCAATTATTGACCCAATTGGCCCTGAACCGTTTTCGTTGAACCGGTAACCGCCACATCAGATTATGGTTTCGTTCCGGTTCAATACGAAGCGTTTAATTTCGGTCTCGGTTTTGTACCGGTTCGGTCGAAAATAACGGTTTTGATCCGGTTTTCGGTTCGGGTTTGGTTTGACACCCTGGTTAAACCACTTGAGTAGTGTAACTACTTCAAAGTCTGTTTCGGGGTTCTCCTCAGTCTCCAAGAAGACACGTTCCTTCCGCGCGCAATGGGAGAGGGCTCCTTGCCCCTCCCCAAGTGTTGTTGAGTCACGAAGAGCCGCTTGATGGGGAACTGCAGTTTTAGATCTCCGGTTAAAAGTGTCCGATGGATTGGGTTGGGAGTTTGGCGGACTTGCGCCGAAACGCTTGCTACCGTATCGAAGCTGTCGCTCAAAGTTTGTGAAAAAGGGAGTAGTGATGTCGCTCCAATGCTTTAAAGAAATCACGTGTACAGAGGGTAGATGCTGCTATCAAGAACCAACAGTCGCGGTTCAAAAATGCAGGCTATAAAGCTAACGTTGTTGAACGTATGACGATAAAAATGCTATTGAGGTTCCAAGGCTTGCCTAGAACAGAGATAGGCTAAAGGCTTGCGTGTATTCCCTTTTTTCATGGTTTTTCACATAACCTGTTGGCAATTGCGAGGAAGTTCGGTGTGAAAGTGGTATTCACAGCGTATTTCAAACTGGGCAGGGCTGCCAGATAAGACAGGGAACCCTAGTGTTTTGTGAGGTGGGTGTTGTTTACGATATCCCCATGCCTTGTGGCTTCTCCCGGACAGACGAAACGCTGTCTAAATGAAAGGTTGTTGGGGCACAAGCGGGCGGTGAAGAACAAAGCTCCTGCGGGGAAGGAAGAGCCAAGGCATCCGACTTGTTCGAATTCTCAAGCGTTCTCTCTCTCGAGGCGTTCGTATAGCGCCCGCCCCGAGAACCTCGTGTTTTTTTTTGATTGTTGTTTCTGTTTAAATCTGTGTCACCACACTCCCAATTCAGAAATTGCGAAACACGTAGAGGAATGTGGCAACTGTTCACCAGAGTGGGAAACAACCTAGTTGTATGCAGGGAACGAGATTGCTCAAAAATAGCTATAAAGCAGACGATTAGGATCACCTCCGCTGAAATTGCATGAGCCGACCCTCGATCCCAATGAGCGCGGTAACGCGAACATTTCTGTTGCTGTAAAAATAATATTTCATTTTTTTAATTTTTTTTTAAGAGAAGTGAGATACGTTGCTATTGTGGTTTTTAAGGTTCTTGGACGTATGTTGCTATTGTGGTTTTTGAGCTCACTGGACGTCGCTTCGCTGTGTATGTTAGTTTCCGTAGGCGGTTATTGAAGATTTGTGAAGAGGTCAGCCAGGGACCTGCGTGTCGTGGTTATCTTGGGGTTTTTCCGACGGGACGAGTGTTAGGATACGGGTTCGTCCGTTTTGTGTGAGAGAACCACTTGTTCCGGGTTCAGGGTTGGTCCCTTGCGGCTTTTGTTTGCCTTTGTTCTTTATGAATTGAACGTCCTATCGAACGTCCTATCGAGGTGTGTTTAGGTTCCGTGGGCGGTTTTTCTAAGAATCGTAAAACGGTCAGCCATGGGACGTGCGAAGTTGTCCGGATGTGGGTGCGGGAGAAGACGTATATAAGCGATGGTTTCAATGAACGATGTTAGATAAGTTTGATACGTGTGTCCCTATTCTTTCCGTCCGGTCTTAACGATGTGTTCTTGCCCCTTCGCGTGCACCAGCAGCCTCATCCTCCTCTCAGCAATGCCGGCGGGCGGCTAGAAAAAAACTACTATCTAAGGAAACCATACACTCTAAACTTTATAGCTTCCATTTTTTTTGTTATTATTTAGCCAGTGATTAATTTGGTGCCGGGAGGCTGCCCAGTCAATTTTGTGCTGCAGAGTCACGTTTGGTTTTAATAAAGCCAAACCACACAACAGCTCGAAACCGAAACACGAGCACGGAAGCTTATGGCCGGAAGTCACGTGTCTACACCCGGCTGCGTTTTTTTCCTTTTTCCTCCGTTTTTCCGGTTTCTGATGAAGACCATGACGTCGACGAACTTGCGTGAACCGCTTGCCGTGGGATTGTCTCGCGGTTCCGTTCCACTCGGTGTTCTGTGCTTGAAGATCGATTGGCCGGTAGTACGAACGACAGTTCCGAAGTAGCCGCCCCTGGTTCGTCGCAACGTGTGTCCGCCGTGAGCCGCCATCGCGCTGTCCAGCCCGCGGTACGCCGCCATATTGAGAATGGCGTGTACATGTACTCATGCAGATACTAAATGGCTCCACCCGCGCGGGCGTTTCTTCTGAGAAGAGCTTGACTGGTGGCTTACGTTCGAACTACCGCTAACGTTAGGACTCGTCCATCTGTCGCTATCATATGCGTCTGAGTCACCGCGGAGTGATTGAAAGGGGGAGAGGATTCTCGCAACAGCAGATGAAAACGGCAGTTCGCGTTGATGTGCCACCCCTATCTGCTTCCCATGGACGAGTCCTGACGTCTGTGCTAGTTCCAACGTAAGCCTCCAGTCAAGCGCTCCTCAGAAAAAAAAAAAAAAAAAAAACGGCCACTCGCGTGGAGTTATTTAGTATTTGCAAGGCTGTACTTCCTGTGATCTGTGCAACATTATTTTTTTCGATCAACGAATTTGCAGTTTCTTCCAGGCCAGAAAAATGAGGTTCATACTCTTTTTATCCTGAACGTCTGTTTTCGAAAACCCACGACTTTAAATGAAGTTAGTACTCCTGGTTTAATTATATTTGGTACACATAACCCTCGACAGGCGCTTGGGAGTGGCCTGTTAGAAGTCAGCAGCCGAAGGCGACCCCGGGAAGACCACCATCGCGAGGACCGCTGCTAGGCCTAACGCTCTTCACCTTCAACCGCCACATCAAACCCTCACCCTCATCCACAAACCCGACTCTAACCATCACCACCATTTGTTTTATTTGATCTGTACCATAACATATCATCATCGTTGGACGCTCCGCCGCGGGCGTTCATGGTATTGGCGACTTGCCTTCCTGCGTCGCTGCGGCTGTCCTGAGCCGAAATAAATATCACTATCACTATCATCACTATCATTTTAACGCCACTGGATCATGAAAATGAGAATGAGTGCGAATGAAACCGGCCACTTCTCGACCGGCTGTTTTCGGGCGAGAACAAACAAACAAAGGAATATCGAGCAGCAAATTCTGTTCTCCGTAGTTGGGCTCTTATAGTCCATGTTCAGATAAAAAACCTTGGCGAGCATAAACACGCTGTCAGTGTCCCTATAATTAAAAAAAGTAAAATTCATGCATTTAAATCATCAACCAATTTGAATTTCATAACACACGTTATCAAACTTGACCGCAATGCCGTGTTCACATATATTCAATATTATCCACCTTGCGAAGTTTTGTACTTCAAGAATAAACCAGAAGTCGAGCTTCGGCCGAATGCGAGAATCAAGCTGGCGAAAAACAACAACATAGTTTTCAGTAATTGTTTTTTGATTCTGCGGTATCACTTATCACAATGACAGAAAAAAGGTTTATATTGTCCAAAAAGCACTTTGCTTTTATATGTAACACTGAATCTACGCTACAACGCGAGAAATCTAAAGTGTTTCGCCTGCTGAGCAATGTAAACGACCTGCCTTTCGTCCGCCATTTTGGCTGACCCCCTATAGTTCGCTATAGTCGCCAATACAGTTGGGCGTTTCTTTTGTTTCCTCGGATACAGGTCTACGTGCCCGGCTTTGCGTGCTTGCGGGCAGTGGCAATGAGGCAGAACCTCGGACACGTTCGCGTGCTCCTCTGGAGAACCCTGTGGGTGCAGGCCCTCCGGCGCCACTACTTCTACACGGGCGCCGAGCTGCTGCTCGTCTTGCTCTGCTTCCGGGTGTTCGCCATGGGGCCGTCCATGCCCGACCCGGCCGACACGAAGGTCAGGCTGCCGGAACAGGACTCCGGCGCCGAGGCCCTCGCGGACTTTGCCAAGGCGGTCCCGGAGGCCGTCCTCTACGCACCGCACAACGCCTACACCGACACGCTCGTCCGGAATGCGTACCCCGTCACAGGTACGCCAGTCGAAACTTCCCACCTCGCGGGAAGAAGAAGACCGTCTGAACGGTGCCACCAGGGACATAGCATCCTCTATATCCACAAAGCCTGGCAGTTCGACGACAAAGCCATAGAGTGCCCGGTTACAGGTTTGGAGCGCGAGGGTCTGGTAGCACAGATCATCAATGAAGAGTACTAAGCTGGGCGATTGGTGAGCGTTGACCATGGTTAAAAATCACGCTCAAAGAGTTGAGGACAAACGAGGAAGGAACACAGAACACAGACAGGCGCGGACTCACAACTCTGGTATATTAAGTGAAGAAAAGAAAGATGAAGAACAATTTTTGACAGGGGACAACGGCACCAGGGGTTAAACAGTTCAGTCGCAGTCAAATGTTCGCAAGAATGCGAACATTTGACTGCGCGCCTGTCTGTGTTTTGTGTTCCTTCCTTGTCTGTCCTCGTCTCTTTGTGCTCGATTTTTAAGCGTATTCAACGATAATCAAATAGCCATTTCTCGGGGAACCTGGACGTCAGCGCACAGCCTGTGCAGCGGCGAGGACCCGAAACACAGAAATAATAAAACAATTAAAATTGGGACAACACAACCACATCTTTCAACTAGCAACAGACGATAAAATTTCCAACAGCGAGCAGCCGACTATAACCAGGAGGAAAAGGCGGCAGAAGGGGAGAGAAGGGGAGATAAAAAACGCCAAGTGCAAGTCAGAGAGGTGGGTTTATCTCGGACTTTAGAAATTCAACCTCAGTTTTCGTCAGCAGGAGGGAAGTGTTTGACATGTTGTTGTTTGCTGTGGTCATGGCGAATGATCACTTAAATCGTTCGATTTAAGTGATCATTTGCCAATATACTCTTTTTTACATCTAATTTAGAAGAGAAATTGTCGTTATCGTGATCCTCCTGTATTGCGACGAAATGTTGGTATAAATGCCGTCGCTGCTTTCCGTGACATGATAGAAGATACGAGTTGGGATGACGTCTATAATGAAAAAACCCAAATTTGAGTTATGATTTTTTTGCAGATATAAAGCACATTTACGATGAAGCATTTCCTCTATGACCGATAATAAAATACAAACAAATCTAGGAAACCGTGGGTTACACGAGAATTGTATAAAAAATTAACGAACGTAACAAACTACACGACAAGTTTATCCGTCTAACGAACCAGGCAATATTACTGGAATATAAACAAAAAAGAAACAAATTAAGTAAAGACTTTAAGAAAGCAAGAAAAAAATACCATAAAAACAAGTTCGCAGCTGTATCAAATGAACCTAGGAAACTTTGAAGTACAGTCAAAAGCCTATCTGGAAATCCAAAAAGTAAGATACGTTGTAAACTAACGGTTGATGGTATTCAGTACACTGATGCCTTTTTGGTGGACAAATTTGATTAATATTTTATAAGTGCGGGTTCGTCACTGCAACCACGTGGGTCAAAAGATAGCCTAGGCAAGTATATTTCATTTGCGGTCAAAGACTCTATTTTCCTGTCCCCATCTGATGAACAAGAAATATGCCTAATCCCTAAATCCTTAAATATAAATACAACAGCCGGAGCAGATGATATCAAGGCCATACCAATCATAGCTGTCGCTGATCTTTTGTGTTCTCCTCTGCAGCATATATGTAATATTGCATTAGCAACTGGTACTTTTCCAGATGGCAAGAAAATTGCAAGAGTTGCTGTTTTGCACAACGGAGGTTCTTTTGACAATATTAATAACTATAGGCCCATATCCGTACTTCCTTTGTTTTCAAAAGTATTAAAACATCTGATAAAAAAACGCTTCAGTAAGTTTTTTGAATGATAGAGATGTTTTTGTAATGCAGCAATACGGTTTTCAGGAAAAAAAGTCAACAGAAATTGCGCTACTTAATATCAAAGAAAACTTAATCAATAATTTTGAAAAAAAAAAAACTATTTACCACTGGAATATTTTTAGACTTTAGAAAAGCGTTCGATTCCACTAAACATGATATATTGTTTTATAAACTACCGTTTTATGGAATTTGAGGTGTTGCCTTAGATTTGGTACGTAGTTACTTATCTTGTCGGTCACAATATACGTGTTTTAATGGATACCGGTCCAAGCCAGAACAAATTTCGCATGGGGTTCCACAGGGGTCTATATTAGGTCCTCTGTTTTTTTATCATTTATATTAATGATATTGTGCGTATACCAAACACTCCTGAAATTATTTTGTATGCCGACGATACAAGCCTATTTTTTTTCTGGTCTATCTTTACGTGATCTAGAAGTTACTGCTAACACGTTGCTCAACGAATAATCGGATTGGCTTGACTGTAAACAACTTCTGTTAAAATGTTACGAAAACAAAATATGTATTTTCAAACCACGAAGTAAACCTGACGATGGTGAAATACTTTTAAAATTCCAAGACTCTTTCTGTCAGTGTTTATAAATTTTTAGGAGTTCTTTTTGAAGAAAATTTAAGCTGGACACCTCATATAAATAAAATGCATGCAAACATCTCGAGATCTATTGGTATTTTATACAAAATTAGATTGCTGGTTCCATGCTGGTTCAAGCGCCAGTTGTACTATACTTTAGTGTACTCTCATCTCCATTATTGTTTATTAGTTTGAGGTTCAACAAAAATATTGATAGGTTGTTTCTTTTGCAAAAAAAAAAAGCGGTACGTTGTATAGAAAACCTTCAACATACTGATCACACAGCACAGATAATTTTTAAATACAGTTTTCTTACCATTAGTCAGCTATTCCTTCTTAAACTTTCAATGTATATCTATAACGAAATAATCAGTGACCCCAATTGTTATTTTGACGCACTTCTTCCTAGTAATACACGATTCAATCTTCGACACGGCTCCTATAGAATACCTTGGTCTAGGACAAGTTATGTACATCACCAATTAGCACACTTAATACCTGATTTCTTAAATAAACATCCCGCTGGTAGGGAAATAATCTCAGATTGTGAATGAAAACACAGCTTTAAAATTAGTATAAAGCGGTACCTTCTGTCATGTCACGTTTAGTGAATACTTTTAGATTGCATTTTCATTGCGTATGAGTTGTATTACCTCTTTCATTTATTTCAACAGTGTTAAGTGCACTAATGATTGTATAAGCTCTGTACACAATATGCTCGCCTGCTGAGCATTGTAAACGGGTGATAGGGCCACGTCAGGCAGAGTTAATCTGCCTTTTGCCCTGTTACCCTAGACCTGGTGTCTAAATAAAACCAATTCATTCATTCATGACCTCCCTGCCGAATCTGCTGTCATGCCCCCCCCCCCCAGGATTTTTGTTCCATCAAAGAGGGGATGACAAAGCGAACACGAACGGGCATGTATGACTATGGGATAATAGGAATCTGGAGAGCCCTCAGAAACTTCGTTGTGATGTTCCCGGAGTCTGTGATTGGCGCATCTGCCGGGCGGATCTATGTATTGACGGCCGCAGCTCAAAGAGATGGAGTAAACTTTCTTCTCTTTGCATGGAATGAATTTCTTTTCGTGTTTAACAGGTGCAGCTAATCGGAATCCGATTGTTGTTCACTTGTTGACAGAGTTGCTTAAGACGCATGCGGCACGAGAAAACCACATTCGTGTCGAACTTTGAGGCAATGGATTTTATCCGGTGGGCTGAATTGTGTGCATAAGGAATGACGGCGAATCGGGCTTTCTTTTTCGTGGCTGGTGACAGGCGATCAGGCCCGCGAATCAGTCTTTCCTTTACTGATCGTAGAAAGTCGACGAAAAACCCTGCCCTGACGAGCCTCATGTGCTGGAATTTGAAGCTATCTTCTGAAAGATGACAGCAAGACTTCGTGAAGGATGAAGAAAACAAAGATTTGATAACACCGTGTTTTATCGACTTCGAATGGGTGCTAGAAAACGGTAGGACAGGTTTAGCAGACCTTTGTTGAAAAGCCCAGCAGAGTCCAGCGGCACTGACATGAAACCGCAAATCGAGGTACTGAAGACCTTCATTCGAAGGTTCTTCCTTCGTGAAGGTAAGGTCTGACGAACAAGCAGAAAAAACAGCTGTAATGCTTTCTGGAGAAGTTCGATCAGGATGAATGATTAGGTAATCGTCTACATATTTGAAAACATGACAGCCAGGCTCGGAGATGTCCAGTTGTGCTTTCGTAGCTCTGTCGACGAATAAAAGAAATAACTCGCTGAGAACGGGGGCGAGGCATGAACCGATGCAAACTCCTTTCTTTTGGCAGTAAATCTCTTTCTCATGCTCAACTAAGGTGGACTGGAGATATAGATGAATCAATCAGCTCCACAAATCCAGCAACGGAGACACCGGAGGGATTCTGAAAATCCACGGCTCCGTGCTCAAAGATGACGTCGGAGATTGAGGCAAGCAATGCGGTAGAATCTATGTAGATTGAAATACATGTCTTCTATGTCAAGTGAAAAAATAGAGTGCGGCAAGGAGAAGAAATGTTGGGAACTGATGAGAGAGATGAGTTTTATTGAGTTAGACACTCTAAAGGGTTGAGGAAGGTAGATGCAGGACAGACGTTTTTGTAGAAAGATGCTTTTGTAGAGTGAAGGACACCACTCTCTTGAGAAAACACATCCGACAAGGTGGAGCCCAGACGGACTTAGAAAGTACGCCCCATTAAGAAGCGTTGTGTACATCGCAACATGTAACCCCGAACACCGTAAGCACAGAGACCCCGTAGGATCCCATAGCGCCACGTCATGTCGCACGCCTTTTGCAGATCAAAGAACACAGAAAGACAAAGCTGGCGGTGTGCAAAGACCTCACGAATAGAGGTTTCAAGGCGGACTAAGTGGTCAAGAATGCAACGTCCAGCTCGAAAACCGGACTGATTAATATGAAGCACATTGTTAGTCTCCAAGAAATGAACGAGACGTCGATTAATCATTCTTTCGTATGTTTTTCCCAAGCAGCTTGTGTGCGCAATGAGACGGTTGCTAGTTGGAAGAGAAGGATCGTTGCCAGGTTTCAGAAAAGCGATTACATGTGCTCTTTTTCAAATCTCGGGGAATGCAGGGCAGCGCCACAAGGAACTATAAAAGGTCAACAAACCGCCTAGAGAACCAGGTGACAGGTGCCTTAGCATCTCATAATGAATATTGTCTGGTCCAGAAGCAGGCAGTTTCTTTGGACTGAGAGTCACTTCGAGCTCAGACAATGTGAAAGGCCTGTTGGATGGAGCGTCACGAGCACCAGACAGAATGATTGGCTGTTTCTCTGCTGTCGAACTGAACTTTTAAAAGCTTCGCTGCTGTTTTTTAAACTAGAAACACCTTGAAAATGATTCCCAAGAACATTCGCTTGATCCTTCAGAGACGTTGAAGATGATGCAGGGAAAAGGGGGATTCTGAAGGGTAAGTAGTCACTTTTAACCCTTCTAAGCCGATCCCACGCTTCTTTTGCAGATACAAAACTACTCAAGGACGTCACATCCTTTTTTCAAGAGCTTCCTGCTCTGTTTCATGCAAGTAAACACATCAATGCTGAGGATGCAAAAACCTGTCTTTATTTGGAAGCCGTCTCTTTTATAGTAATATTCCGTGACGACTGATCACGTGGTTACTGCGTAACACTCCTTCCGTCTTAAATGAAAACATACACTGTTCTGGTGCATTAATTAGTTCGGATAACGGCTTGGTGGACGCCGCTCACGAGTACCTCTTTGTAGCGGCGGGGCCGATGAAGCTGTTGTCGTTTCGGAGAAATCGGTGTTCCGCGCCCCTTGTTCTTCAGCTGGCGCATCTGTTGTAGCAATGTCAGCCGGTTGAGTGGCCGCTTCACCAGGCTGGTTGGTCATGACTTCCTCGTCCACCAGGGTGGAATCCGGGGATGAGGCCGCTTCACCAGGCTGGGTTGTCGTGGCGTCTTCGCCTCTCCGGGTAGTGTCGAGGTGATCCGACTGCCGGATGATTGGTGGGGCGTCCCGGAGCCCTCTGCTGGACCCTGACGCCTAACGTGGTCGCAAGTGGTCAACGTATACGAAGCGCAGCTGGCCCTTGACGCTTACGACATAGGTGCAGTCGCTTACTTGTTGAACCACCTTGGCTTTCTCCCAGGACTGTGACTCGCCTCGTGTAGTCTTCACGTAGACTGCCTCACCTGCTTGCATCAGCAGCTGCTTCCCTCTGTCCTCGTTGAGGTTGACAGCATCTCGTTCTTGACGCTCCGTCATGTCCTGCACAAAGTTGGGTTTTAGCAGGGAAAGTTTCACAGGAGGTTCTCTTTTCAAAAATAGTTCCGCAGGTGTCCTCCCTGTCACGGAATTTGGGGTGTTCCGGTAGGCGAGCAGAAAGTCGTCTACCCACTGATGCGGGTTTCGGTGTCTTTTCTCGAAGCTATCGTGAAGCACCTGTCTGAGGAGTGTAGCTTTCGTGGTTCGTACAAGCCGTTCAGCTGCTCCGTTTGACGCTGCGTGATATGGCGGGGTGCGTGTGTGCCGAATCCCATGCTCACGCGTGAACTCTGCGAACTTCTGAGAGGTAAACCGCGGGCCATTGTCGCTAACTAGCTCTTCTGGGAATCCATAGGATGCGAAAATACCCCCAAGGATTTCAATGGTTTTTGATGTCTTCATGCTACCCAAACATTTTACTTCAATCTATATTGAATAGGAATGGATCGGCACAGAAAGGTTCGACCCCTCCTTGACGGCGAAGTCGATGGGGACCTTCTGCCAGACACGTGATGGATACGTCCAAGGGCGTAGAGGTCCTGGGGTCTTGGCTGGTCTAGTTGTCTGACAGAATGGGCACTGACGAACTATCGTCTCAATCTCCTTGTCCATCGACGGCCACCATACAAATGACCTTACGAGCATTTTCATTCGTTGCATTCTCGGATGTTCTTCGTGTAGTAACGCTAATACTTGTTGCAGAAGCGCGTCGGGAACGATGACTTTTTGACCCCATGTCAGGCAGCCTTGCTTGTGTGACAACTCATTCCGTCAAATGTAGAAGGGTTGCGATTTGCTGTCGCAGGTTGCCGGCCATCCAGATAACGTACAACGCACGACCTCCGCTAGAATGCCGTCCCGCTTGGGCCACCTGGCCACTTGGCTTGCAGTGAGCGGGGTTGATTCGAACACGGCGAGACTCATCTTCGTGGTTGTCGATCTGCTAGGTCATTGGCAGAGGGCAATCTCGACGGTGCGTCTGCCACTTCCATGTCCTTCCCTTTCCTATAATGCAGAGTGTACTTGTATGCTGCTAAAGTGATGGCCCAGCGCTGGATCCTTGCTGCCGCAAGTGAAGGAATTGGCTTGTCCGAGCCCAATATGCCCAACAGTGGCTGATGATCGGTGTAAAGTGCGAACTCCCGGCCGTACAGGTATCTGTGAAAACGACTGAGGCCAAAAATTATTTCTAGCGCTTCTTTTCGCCTTGAGCGTAGTTGCGCTCTGCTGTGGTAAGAGTACGCGAAGCAAAAGCGACAGGCTTTTCCTATCCGTCGGGCATGACATGGAAGATTACTGCGCCGAGGCCATATGCTGACGAGTCGCAGCTGAGTCCGACAGGCTTGCGGATGTCGTAGTATTTGAGCACACCACTATCGACGAGACGCTACTTTGCTGTCATGAACGCTCGGGAGCATTCTTCTGTCCATGTCCGTCTCGTGTCCTTCTTAAGCAGTTCGTACAATGGTGCGGCGACTGTAGCCAGATCCTTGATAAACTTTGCATAAAAGTTGAGCAGATCTAAGAAGGCCCTTAGCTTGGTCACATTGCTTGGCGTAGGCGCCTGCACAATCGCTTTTATTTTTGTCTCTGTCGGATAAATACCATCCGCGGTCACTTTATGTCCGAGGTAAACAACGGAGTTCTTGAAGAACTGTCATTTCTGTTCTTTCACCGTGAGGTTGTACTGTGCCAGCCGCTCCAACACTCTTCCCCGGGTTCTTTCACACTCATCGATGTCTTCGCCTACTATGATCACGTCATCAATATAGCAGCCCACTTTCGAGATACTTTTTAGAACTTGATACATCAAGGACTAGAAGATCGCCGGGGCGTTCGAAAGTCCGAATAGCAGCCTCTGATACTGGGACAGCCCAAGGTGCGTGTTCACCGTTAGTAATGGTTTAGAGTCCTCGGCGAGCGGTACTCGTTGATAGGCCTGTGACAGATCTAGTACGCGGAAAACCTTTCCTCCGTCCGGCAAGGAGTACAGGTCCTCTGGCAAAGGCAGGGGGTAATGGTGTGCGTTCAGAACAGGATTAATGTTAATCTTGTAGTCGCCACATAATCTCAATTCCGTTCCGCTACTCTTCTGGACAAAAACCAGAAGCGTGGCCCAATCACTTTTCGTTACTTTTTTACTACTCCATCTTCTATCAGCTTCTCTAGATTTTTTCCCTACTGCCTCTTTGACAGCAAAAAGGAATCGTTCTGGTTTTAGTGAAAACTGGCTTGGCGCCCCCTTAAGAATGGTGTGCGCTTCAAAATTCTTTACCATCCCTGGTGTGCTTTTGAACAGTTCTAAGAACTTCTTGCGCAGAGTTTCCACTCGCTCATCTACACCTTGCCCTGTCGACAGACATCATCCAGTCTTCCATAACAGGATACCTTGCTGGGCTGGTTGGTTGAACGACATAATGAGAAACAGCGCAAAAGGAACAGGACACAAAGTAGAAGAAGGGCACAGGACATACGCTGACTAACAACCAAAGGTTTACCATAACTTCCACCCGCGCACATTGGCCCGCGCAAGCACAAGCTCTTTTTTCTCTTTTAAAAGAGATAAATGCTAATAAAGAAAGAAACATAGGCACTAGAAGGACGTTGTAAAACGCGTGACCAGAATAAATATTTAAAAAAATTCTGACAACAGCACGAGAAAACGAAAAAATTCTCTTTAACCGTGAGTGCCAGAATTTCTTTTTCATTTTTGAAGTGTTCACATGCTCTAAAATAGGCAAGATGGTTGCCACTGCAGTTGGCACATTTGTTATCTGCTTTGCAGCCATCAGTGGTATGGTCCTTGCCACCACACATGGCGCATGTCTCACGACCGCGGCAAGTGCGCGACCGTATCGCTGGCACCGAAAGTAGCGAAGCGGATCTGGGACGTAAGGTCGCACCTTGCAATTAATGTAGCCTGCCTTAATAGAGGAAGGACAACTGTGCCTCTCGAAGGTCAAAACAACATGTTTGGTGGGTCGTTCATCACCATCTCGTCGGATTGTGATGCACTTTGTAGCTATAACTCCTTGGGATTGCAGACCTGCGACAATTTCTTCCTTGGTACTGCCTATTAAATCGTCTTCCGAGATCACGTCGTGGATGGTGTTTAGTGTTCGATGTGCAGACACTGTCACCTTAAGGTCTTGGATCGTTTGGAGATTCATTAAAGCCATAGCTTGGTATTTCTCGTAGACCTCCACAAGAAGGTCGCATGAGAAGAGCTTTTTGGCTTCATACTTCGCTCCTAGTGTGCCTTGAAGCACTTTGGCGACAAGGAACGGAGACAGTTTTGAGAGTGGTTTTGATACATCTTTAGAGTGAAGAGCAAAATATTTTGTAAAATGGTTGTTTACATTGTCCGTGGAGAGAAACGTTGATACTGCTTCGGTGCGGGTTCTTTTCAGGGCCCGATCAGGTGTTTTAGTTTCGGAACCTGTACAGATGGGAAGGAAATTCAGTGCCAGGGTGCACCGCCCACCACGGAGCCCAACAAAGAAGTAGGTAATGTGCCATAGCAAGAAAGGCTTGGTTGACACAATTACTCTACCACTGCTGCCCGGGCACTGTACCCTAGTGTGGTTGCAGGGACAGGTCCTGTTTCCACTTAAGGTTGACCCTTGACCACCACAGAAGGTGAAAAAGGAAGGAAGATAGTGTAGGAGAAAAGAGAAAGAGGAGGAAGGAAAAGTGAAAGAAAGAAGAAGAGGGAACTGACTGAATAATTTTGGTCGGGTTAAGCCAGCACACCCGTCTACGAGAAGCAGGGGCCGAAGCGGTGTATTGCCTTGCACGGAGGCCCCGAAGGGTCCAAAAGTACCCCGGGCTCAGGTCAACCACCAGGATCTCCTTTTCCTTGGACACGGATAAAGCTACGCACAGCCAGGAGCGGGTGGGCGAACCCACATGGCTCATGGTTCGTAGTGACGCCACTCACCAAGCACCTACTAAAGTAGGTGTCCTGCGTGCGGGTGTGGTGGCCCACGTGGCTAGGGTCCGTGGTGACGCTACTCACAAAGCACCTATCACCTAAGGTGCAGGCACCCCCTGCGGATGACTGGGATAAAAAAATGCTCTGTACAGTTTTCGCTCTTTTTTTGTTACGTCTATCTATTTTGTTATGAAAGGAAACGACAGTCGTTAGCGCTGTGTTTGTCGGTCTTCTACTTCTCCCTGTGTTCATTGTTACGCTGCTTTTATTTCTCTGAGGGCGTGCAGGTGTTCGATATTTCACGGGGAAGCTCTTCACTGTTTGAGTCAAGAACATGACCGTTAAGGACAAAGACATATAGTGTTAAATTTCAAGAGATGGATAAAGATGTGCCGTATGCCATAGTGATAGCGAAACGCAAAATAATTTTTTTTCGAAGTGCACAGGGCTTAGCAGCTTCACCCCCCCCTTTCCCCTAAATGCAGGGTTTCTGGAGGAAGTGCCTGGCCTTGCTGGCGAGGAAGAAAGAACGAAGGAAACTAAAGTTGGGACTCCAATCCACGCTGTGAAGGTGTTTGGACAGCTTAGCTGTGGTATCACCTGCAACTACACTATAGACCCATTTTTTGCGGCAACGCCACCAGGTGGTGCTCCAGTCTTCGACGTCTCAGAGAACGTCTGGGTTATAAAAAGAATGAACAAATGCCCGCTTAACACCACTGCTTGAAATGTAGATGAAATGTTTAATAACCAATTCTCCAAATAAACGCAAAAAAAAAGACGGAGTGTGAGATTTGCTAATATGTTTCGAGTATTCTTGTTAATCAACTTGCCTCCCACAAGATGTAATATTGTACTGCCGAAGGCCCTCGCTAAATCTCCAACATTGTTGTCCGTGTAACATTTTGCTAGGGACAGCAGAGGAAGCTGTGCTTGTTCTACTGCAACTAAGTGCGAGAGAAGGGGACCAAGTTTGTTCAAATAAATCAGTGCAAAGTGTCCTTCACAAAACAACAACAACAACGTCGAAATGCTTTAGAGTTGTTACGTGGTCTGCAGCGAAGCACCGCAGAAAGTTTCGCATTTTTTCATATACCCTTGACCAATTTATATCTATTATAATTCAATGACTTGAGTTTTATAATGGGTGAAGTTACTCTTGTTTTTGTAATTTTATTTACTTTATGTCCATCTAGATATTTTCTTTACTCATGATATTTTCTTTACTCACTATTCCTACACCTATACATATTTGTATTTTTCTACATGGTTTTTTACAATTTCCTGTATATCCAGCGTTTCCCTTTTTTTGCATTTAAATACCATTACTCCAGACTTATCGTTACTAAAGCGGAGACCCAGGTTGTTCCCCTCCTCTCGAGATATCCTAGGTATGGTTCGGAGAAGAACGTGTTGGTTGAAGTCAAGGATGAAGAAAGAATAAAACAATTAAAACTGGGACAAAACAACACATCTTTCACATCTTTGTGAAAGATGTGCTGTTTTGTCCCAGTTTTAATTGTTTTATTCTTTCTTCACCCTTGATATATCCTAGTTAGTTTGTGCAGTGTATTTTGAATATTATCCACGATAACTAGCTACAATAACTTCTTTCAAAAGTTTGGCCCTCTGGTGTGTAAACTCTGCAAAATGGCGGATAAAAGCACGAGCTTTTATTTGCTAAACGAGTGCTGGAGCACTGGTAGAAAAAGTTGGAGCTACCCGCCGGCACCACTTCCACGTTCGGCGGGGGTATCGTATGGCAAACAGGATGTTGTCACATTTAATACTAACCCCTTCGCAGACCTCCAAGTTGGCGCAGTGGTTGGGTGTCGGGCATACAACTTTAGGGTCCTAGGTTCGATTCCCCTTGGAAGACTTTCGGCGTTCGGTCATGGCAATTTATTCAAATACGACTCTCCCGCGTATTCCTATCTTGATACAGAGCAGAATTTCACACAGGGGCTGCCAAAAAAATGCTGTCGCATTTAAAAGTAGTAATACTAGCGCAACTTGAGCAGAAAAGTTAAATTACACGCAAGTCTGCGACGAATTATTTAGTTTGTCGCAAGTCTGCGACGACCAGTTAGTTTTTCATTGATGTAGTATCGATTGCTGCGAACAAAATGGACACAAATCTGCGAATCAGCCTTGAGCGCACCCGAAGGCTTCTGATCCGCGCCATCTGCGTGCAGTGATCAATGGCCGATCGCGCCCACAGTACCTGCTGCTGGAGACCGGAGACCGGGTGGCCAAGGCGTGCGTGTCGAGCTTCGGCGCGGTCTGCGTCCGCTTCGAGGGCAACTGGACCGGAATGCAGCCCGACCTGAACTACACTCTGATCGCCTTCCGCTCGGACGGCTTCGACAGGGACCTGAGGCGCGTGGGCTTCCACCCGCCCGCCGAGCTCGGGCTCAACTTCAAAGCACTGCTCTCCAAAAGCAGTGAGTGCCTCGCTCTTGCCCGCTTTTTTTCTGCTCTCAACAACGCGATGGAAGGAGGAGTTGTCCTGCCTCCAGCACGAGCCTTTCGATAGCGGTGTCTTGTGAGCCTCGCACCTGCAACCAAAGCTCGACGTGGGGCCATTCTAATGAAACGAGGTGCCCAGAAACTGAGGGAGAGGAAGAGACGTTACAACACCGAGCTATGGTTCGAATAATCACTGGGAAAGTAACGCCTTCCCTGCGTGCTAGACGGACACAAGCAGATACTAACACACAGACGACAAAACCACGCAAGGCGATTGGCTGATTGATCTCAGTTGCCATAGCAATCGATATTTTAGTCTATGCAAATAATTGAAACTTCCAAAGGGTCATTCTGAACCAGTCGCGCCAAGATCGCTATAGAGCATCATCGTACTTTAAGCGTCCATTGCAAATATTTGCGTCGTTGGCACTGCTTATGCAATCAACTTATCAACCATGCTTATCTCCACAGATCTAGTACAATGATATTGCTCTTCATGCATATTTCAAGACAACATTTTTTTTATCAACCTCTTTGGGCAGCCACGCCCCATGCGGCCGCGACACGAAGATGTACGCTTATTTCGTGGAGCGTGGATAGCATATTCTTGGTATGCGAGAAACGTCTCTATAAAGCTACACGTCAACAGCGAGTTTACATCGCCTTACCAGCATAGAGAGGTCATAAAGTTGATAATTCCATGAACCAAAACGGCGCCCACACGGAGAGCTTGGCGCTAATATCTCATGATTCAGTTACTTTAGGTAGACCTAAGGTTAGTGGCCTTTGTCTCTACCGCACTTGTCGAAAGCGTTAGAGCGCGGAACTTCGGCGTCAGACGTTAGGCACTCGCATTCGAACGCGTCCTACGAGTGCAGTGGAGACAAAGGAGGCTTTTGTCTTCACTGCACTCGTCGAACGTGTTAGAACGCGGAACGCCGGCGACCGGCGTTTGACACTGATTTAAACGCGTTATACGAGTGCTATGGAGACAAAGGAGGCTTTTGTCTTCGCTGCACTCATCGAACGCGTTAGAACGCGGAACGCCGGCGACCGACGTTTGACACTCTGATTTAAACGCGTTATACGAGTGCTATGGAGACAAAGGAGGCTTTCGTCTTCGCTGCACTCGTCGAACGTGTTAGAACGCGGAACGCCGCGACCGGCGTTTGGCCTCTGATTCAAACGCTTTCTATGAGTGCTGTGGAGACAACGGAGGCTTTGTCTTCGCTGCACTCGTCGAACGCGTTAGAACGCGGAACGCCGGCGACCGACGTTCGACACTCTGATTTAAACGTGTTATACGAGTGCTATGGAGGCAAAGGAGGATTTTATTTTCACTACACTCGTCGAACGCGTTAGAACGCGGAACGCCGGCGACCGACGTTTGACACTCTGTTTTAAACGCGTTATACGAGTGCTATGGAGACAAAGGAGGCTTTTATTTTCACTGCACTCGTCGAACGCGTTAGAACGCGGAACGCCGGCGACCGACGTTTAACACTCTGATTTAAACGCGTTATACGAGTGCTATGGAGACAAAGGAGGCTTTTATTTTCACTGCACTCGTCGAACGCGTTAGAACGCAGAACGTAGGCGACCGACGTTTGACACTCTGATTTAAACGTGTTATATGAGTGCTATGGAGACAGAGGAGGCTTTTATTTTCACTGCACTAGTCGAACGCGTTAGAACGCGGAACGCCGGCGACCGACGTTTGACACTCTGATTTAAACGCGTTATACGAGTGCTATGGAGACAAAGAAGGCTTTTGTTTTCACTGCACTCGTCGAACTCGTTAGAACGTGGAACGCCGGCGACCGATGTTTGACACTCTGATTTTAACGTGTTATACGAGTGCTATGGAGACAAAGGAGGCTTTTATTTTCACTGCACTCGTCGAACGCGTTAGAACGCGGAACGTAGGCGACCGACGTTTGACACTCTGATTTAAACGCGTTATACGAGTGCTTAGGAGACAAAGGAGGCTTTTATTTTCACTGTACTCGTCGAACGCGTTAGAACGCGGAACGTAGGCGACCGACGTTTGACACTCTGATTTAAACGCGTTATACGAGTGCTATGGAGACAAAGGAGGCTTTTATTTTCACTGCACTCGTCGAACGCGTTAGAACGCAGAACGTAGGCGACCGACGTTTGACACTCTGATTTAAACGTGTTATATGAGTGCTATGGAGACAGAGGAGGCTTTTATTTTCACTGCACTAGTCGAACGCGTTAGAACGCGGAACGTAGGCGACCGACGTTTGACACTCTGATTTAAACGCGTTATACGAGTGCTTAGGAGACAAAGGAGGCTTTTATTTTCACTGTACTCGTCGAACGCGTTAGAACGCGGAACGTAGGCGACCGACGTTTGACACTCTGATTTAAACGCGTTATACGAGTGCTATGGAGACAAAGGAGGCTTTTATTTTCACTGCACTCGTCGAACGCGTTAGAACGCAGAACGTAGGCGACCGACGTTTGACACTCTGATTTAAACGTGTTATACGAGTGCTATGGAGACAGAGGAGGCTTTTATTTTCACTGCACTAGTCGAACGCGTTAGAACGTGGAACGCCGGCGACCGACGTTTGACACTCTGATTAAAACGCGTTATACGAGTGCTATGGAGACAAAGGAGGCTTTTGTCTTCGCTGCACTCGTCGAACGCGTTAGAACGCGGAACGCCGGCGACCGACGTTTGACACTCTGATTTAAACGGGTTATACGAGTGCTATGGAGACAAAGGAGGCTTTTGTCTTCGCTGCACTCGTCGAACGCGTATGAACGCGGAACGCCGGCGACCGACGTTCGACACTCTGAATTAAACGCGTTATACGAGTGCTATGGAGACAAAGGAGGCTTTTGTCTTCGCTGCACTCGTTGAACGCGTTAGAACGCGGAACGTAGGCGACCGACGTTTGACACTCTGATTTAAACGCGTTATACGAGTGCTATGGAGACAAAGGAGGATTTTATTTTCACTGCACTCGTCGAACGCGTTAGAACGCGGAACGTAGGTGACCGACGTTTGACACTCTGATTTAAACGCGTTATACGAGTGCTATGGAGACAAAGGAGGCTTATATTTTCACTGCACTCGTCGAACGCGTTAGAACGCGGAACGTAGGCGACCGAGGTTTGACACTCTGATTTAAACGCGTTATATGAGTGCTATGGAGACAGAGGAGGCTTTTATTTTCACTGCATTAGTCGAACGCGTTAGAACGCGGAACGCCGGCGAGCGACGTTTGACACTCTGATTTAAACGCGTTATACGAGTGCTATGAAGACAAAGGAAGCTTTTGTCTCCGCTGCACTCGTCGAACGCGTTAGAACGCGGAACGGCGGTGACCGGTGTTTGACACTGATTTAAACGGGTTATACGAGTGCTATGGAGACAGAAGAGGCTTTTATTTTCACTGCACTCGTCGAACGCGTATGAACGCGGAACGCCGGCAACTGACGTTCGACACTCTGAATTAAACGCGTTATACGAGTGTTATGGAGACAAAGGAGGCTTTTGTCTTCGCTGCACTCGTCGAACGCGTTAGAACGCGGAACGCCGGCGACCGGAGTTTGACACTCTGATTTAAACGCGTTATATGAGTACTATGCAGACAGAGGAGGCTTTTATTTTCACTGCACTAGTCGAACGCGTCAGAACGCGGAACGCCGGCGACCGACGTTTGACACTGATTTAAACGCGTTATACGAGTGCTATGGAGACAGAGGAGGCTTTTATTTTCACTGCACTAGTCGAACGCGTTAGAACGTGGAACGCCGGCGACCGGCGTTTGACACTCTGATTTAAACGCGTTATACGAGTGCTATGGAGACAAAGGAGGCTTTTATTTTCACTGCACTCGTCGAACGCGTTAGAACGCGGAACGCCGGCGACCGACGTTTGACACTCTGATTTAAACGCGTTATACGAGTGCTATGGAGACAAAGGAGGCTTTTATTTTCACTGCACTCGTCGAGACCCGTTAGAACGCGGAACGCCGGCGACCGACGTTTGACACTCTGATTTAAACGCGTTATAGGAGTGCTATGGAGACAAAGGAGGCTTCTATTTTCACTGCACTCGTCGAACGCGTTAGAACACGGAACGCCGGCGACCGGCGTTTGACACTCTGATTTAAACGCGTTATACGAGTGCTATGGAGACAAAGGAGGCTTTTGTCTTCGCTGCACTCGTCGAACGCGTTAGAACGCGGAACGCCGGCGACCGACGTTTGACACTCTGATTTAAACGCGTTATACGAGTGCTATGGAGACAAAGGAGGCTTTTGTCTTCGCTGCACTCGTCGAACGCGTTAGAACGCGGAACGCCGGCGACCGGCGTTTGACACTCTGATTTAAACGCGTTATACGAGTGCTATGGAGACAAAGGAGGCTTTTGTTTTCACTGCACTCGTCGAACGCGTTAGAACGCGGAACGCCGGCGACCGACGTTTGACACTCTGATTTAAACGCGTTATACGAGTGCTATGGAGACAAAGGAGGCTTTTGTCTTCGCTGCACTCGTCGAACGCGTTAGAACGCGGAACGCCGGCGACCGACGTTTGACACTCTGATTTAAACGCGTTATACGAGTGCTATGGAGACAAAGGAGGCTTTTGTTTTCACTGCACTCGTCGAACGCGTTAGAACGCGGAACGCCGGCGACCGGCGTTTGACACTCTGATTTAAACGCGTTATACGAGTGCTATGGAGACAAAGGAGGCTTCTGTCTTCGCTGCACTCGTCGAACGCGTTAGAACACGGAACGCCGGCGACCGGCGTTTGACACTCTGATTTAAACGCGTTATACGAGTGCTATGGAGACAAAGGAGGCTTTTGTCTTCGCTGCACTCGTCGAACGCGTTAGAACGCGGAACGCCGGCGACCGACGTTTGACACTCTGATTTAAACGCGTTATACGAGTGCTATGGAGACAAAGGAGGCTTTTGTCTTCGCAGCACTCGTCGAACGTGTTAGAACGCGGAACGCCGGCGACCGGCGTTTGGCACTCTGATTCAATCGCGCTATGCGAGTGCTATGGAGACAAAGGAGGCTTTTGTTTCACTGCTCTCGTCGAACGCGTTAGAACGTGGAACGCCGCCGACCGGCGTTTGACACTCTGGTTTAAACGCGTTATAGGAGTGCTATGGAGACAAAGGAGGCTTTTGTCTTCGCTGCACTCGTCGAACGCGTTAGAACGCGGAACGCCGGCGACCGACGTTTGACACTCTGATTTATACGCGTTATACGAGTGCTATGGAGACAAAGGAGGCTTTTGTTTTCACTGCACTCGTCGAACACGTTAGAACGCGGAACGCCGGCGACCGGCGTTTGACACTCTGATTTAAACGCGTTATACGAGTGCTATGGAGACAAAGGAGGCTTTTGTCTTCGCAGCACTCGTCGAACGTGTTAGAACGCGGAACGCCGGCGACCGGCGTTTGGCCCTCTGATTCAAACGCTTTCTATGAGTGCTGTGGAGACAAAGGAGGCTTTTGTCTTCGCTGCACTCGTCGAACGCGTTAGAACGCGGAACGCCGGCGACCGGCGTTTGGCACTCTGATTTAAAGGCGTTATACGAGTGCTATGGAGACAAAGGAGGCTTTTGTCTTCGCAGCACTCGTCGAACGTGTTAGAACGC
>JAZHYW010070288.1:144182-257555 GCA_037355805.1 Ixodes ricinus
TTATACGAGTGCTATGGAGGCAAAGGAGGATTTTATTTTCACTACACTCGTCGAACGCGTTAGAACGCGGAACGCCGGCGACCGACGTTTGACACTCTGTTTTAAACGCGTTATATGAGTGCTATGGAGACAAAGGAGGCTTTTATTTTCACTGCACTCGTCGAACGCGTTAGAACGCGGAACGCCGGCGACCGACGTTTAACACTCTGATTTAAACGCGTTATACGAGTGCTATGGAGACAAAGGAGGCTTTTATTTTCACTGCACTCGTCGAACGCGTTAGAACGCGGAACGTAGGCGACCGACGTTTGACACTCTGATTTAAACGCGTTATACGAGTGCTATGGAGACAGAGGAGGCTTTTATTTTCACTGCACTCGTCGAACGCGTTAGAACGCGGAACGCCGGCGACCGACGTTTGACACTCTGATTTAAACGCGTTATACGAGTGCTATGGAGACAAAGGAGGCTTTTGTTTTCACTGCACTCGTCGAACTCGTTAGAACGTGGAACGCCGGCGACCGATGTTTGACACTCTGATTTTAACGTGTTATACGAGTGCTATGGAGACAAAGGAGGCTTTTATTTTCACTGCACTCGTCGAACGCGTTAGAACGCGGAACGTAGGCGACCGACGTTTGACACTCTGATTTAAACGCGTTATACGAGTGCTATGGAGACAAAGGAGGCTTTTATTTTCACTGCACTCGTCGAACGCGTTAGAACGCGGAACGTAGGCGACCGACGTTTGACACTCTGATTTAAACGCGTTATACGAGTGCTATGGAGACACAAGGAGGCTTTTATTTTCACTGCACTACGTCGAACGCGTTATGAACGCAGAACGCAGGCGACCGACGTTTGACACTCTGATTTAAACGTGTTATATGAGTGCTATGGAGACAAAGGAGGCTTTTATTTTCACTGCACTCGTCGAACGCGTTAGAACGCGGAACGTAGGCGACCGACGTTTGACACTCTGATTTAAACGCGTTATACGAGTGCTATGGAGACAAAGGAGGCTTTTATTTTCACTGCACTCGTCGAACGCGTTAGAACGCGGAACGTAGGCGACCGACGTTTGACACTCTGATTTAAACGCGTTATACGAGTGCTATGGAGACAAAGGAGGCTTTTATTTTCACTGCACTCGTCGAACGCGTTAGAACGCAGAACGTAGGCGACCGACGTTTGACACTCTGATTTAAACGTGTTATACGAGTGCTATGGAGACAGAGGAGGCTTTTATTTTCACTGCACTAGTCGAACGCGTTAGAACGCGGAACGCCGGCGACCGACGTTTGACACTCTGATTTAAACGCGTTATACGAGTGCTATGGAGACAAAGGAGGCTTTTGTCTTCGCTGCACTCGTCGAACGCGTTAGAACGCGGAACGCCGGCGACCGACGTTTGACACTCTGATTTAAACGGGTTATACGAGTGCTATGGAGACAAAGGAGGCTTTTGTCTTCGCTGCACTCGTCGAACGCGTATGAACGCGGAACGCCGGCGACCGACGTTCGACACTCTGAATTAAACGCGTTATACGAGTGCTATGGAGACAAAGGAGGCTTTTGTCTTCGCTGCACTCGTTGAACGCGTTAGAACGCGGAACGTAGGCGACCGACGTTTGACACTCTGATTTAAACGCGTTATACGAGTGCTATGGAGACAAAGGAGGATTTTATTTTCACTGCACTCGTCGAACGCGTTAGAACGCGGAACGTAGGTGACCGACGTTTGACACTCTGATTTAAACGCGTTATACGAGTGCTATGGAGACAAAGGAGGCTTATATTTTCACTGCACTCGTCGAACGCGTTAGAACGCGGAACGTAGGCGACCGACGTTTGACACTCTGATTTAAACGCGTTATATGAGTGCTATGGAGACAGAGGAGGCTTTTATTTTCACTGCATTAGTCGAACGCGTTAGAACGCGGAACGCCGGCGAGCGACGTTTGACACTCTGATTTAAACGCGTTATACGAGTGCTATGAAGACAAAGGAAGCTTTGTCTCCGCTGCACTCGTCGAACGCGTTAGAACGCGGAACGGCGGCGACCGGCGTTTGACACTGATTTAAACGGGTTATACGAGTGCTATGGAGACAGAAGAGGCTTTTATTTTCACTGCACTCGTCGAACGCGTATGAACGTGGAACGCCGGCAACTGACGTTCGACACTCTGAATTAAACGCGTTATACGAGTGTTATGGAGACAAAGGAGGCTTTTGTCTTCGCTGCACTCGTCGAACGCGTTAGAACGCGGAACGCCGGCGACCGACGTTTGACACTCTGATTTAAACGCGTTATACGAGTACTATGGAGACAAAGAGGCTTTATTTTCACTGCACTCGTCGAACGCGTTAGAACGGAACGCCGGCGACCGACGTTCGACACTCTGATTTAAACGCGTTATATGAGTACTATGGAGACAGAGGAGGCTTTTATTTTCACTGCACTAGTCGAACGCGTTAGAACACGGAACGCCGGCGACCGACGTTTGACACTGATTTAAACGCGTTATACGAGTGCTATGGAGACAGAGGAGGCTTTTATTTTCACTGCACTAGTCGAACGCGTTAGAACGCGGAACGCCGGCGACCGGCGTTTGACACTCTGATTTAAACGCGTTATATGAGTGCTATGGAGACAAAGGAGGCTTTTATTTTCACTGCACTCGTCGAACGCGTTAGAACGCGGAACGCCGGCGACCGGCATTTGACACTCTGATATAAACGCGTTATATGAGTGCTATGGAGACAAAGGAGGCTTTTTGTTTTCACTGCACTCATCGAACTCGTTAGAACGTGGAACGTAGGCGACCGACGTTTGACACTGATTTAAACGCGTTATACGAGTGCTATGGAGACAAAGGAGGCTTTTATTTTCACTGCACTCGTCGAACGCGTTAGAACGTGGAACGTAGGCGACCGACGTTTGACACTCTGATTTAAACGCGTTATACGAGTGCTATGGAGACAAAGAAGGCTTTTATTTTCACTGCACTCGTCGAACGCGTTAGAACGCGGAACGCCCGCGACCGACTTTGACACTCTGATTTAAACGCGTTATAGGAAGTATTCACTGGCGGCCATAGCTGTGTGTGCGACTGCTGAGCGCGTGCTGATGGCGAGCTTCCACAGTTCTTTTTAACGTGCATTCCGCACCCTCAAGATTGTCGGTCTTACCAGCCTATTAATGGGGCTCGTTCTGAGCATGCGCTCTAAACAACACCCACAAATATGGCGCCCAGTGAATACTCCTCATACGAGTGCTATGGAGACAAAGGAGGCTTTTGTTTTCACTGCACTCGTCGAACGCGTTAGAACACAGAACGCCGGCGACCGACGTTTGACACTCTGATTTAAACGCGTTATACGAGTGCTATGGAGGCAAAGGAGGCTTTTATTTTCACTGCACACGTCGAACGCGTTAGATCGCGGAACGCCGGCGACCGACGTTTGACACTCTGATTTAAACGCGTTATACGAGTGCTATGGAGACAAAGGAGGCTTTTATTTTCACTGCACTCGTCGAACGCGTTAGAACGCGGAACGCCGGCGACCGACGTTTGACACTCTGATTTAAACGCGTTATACGAGTGCTATGGAGACAAAGGAGGCTTTTATTTTCACTACACTCGTCGAACGCGTTAGAACGCGGAACGCCGGCGACCGACGTTTGACACTCTGATTTAAACGCGTTATACGAGTGCTATGGAGACAAAGGAGGCTTTTATTTTCACTGCACTCGTCGAACCCGTTAGAACGCGGAACGCCGGCGACCGACGTTTGACACTCTGATTTAAACGCGTTATAGGAGTGCTATGGAGACAAAGGAGGCTTCTATTTTCACTGCACTCGTCGAACGCGTTAGAACACGGAACGCCGGCGACCGGCGTTTGACACTCTGATTTAAACGCGTTATACGAGTGCTATGGAGACAAAGGAGGCTTTGTCTTCGCTGCACTCGTCGAACGCGTTAGAACGCGGAACGCCGGCGACCGACGTTTGACACTCTGATTTAAACGCGTTATACGAGTGCTATGGAGACAAAGGAGGCTTTTGTCTTCGCTGCACTCGTCGAACGTGTTAGAACGCGGAACGCCGGCGACCGGCGTTTGACACTCTGATTTAATCGCGCTATGCGAGTGCTATGGAGACAAAGGAGGCTTTTGTTTTCACTGCTCTCGTCGAACGCGTTAGAACGTGGAACGCCGCCGACCGACGTTTGACAATCTGGTTTAAACGCGTTATAGGAGTGCTATGGAGACAAAGGAGGCTTTTGTCTTCGCTGCACTCGTCGAACGCGTTAGAACGCGGAACGCCGGCGACCGACGTTTGACACTCTGATTTATACGCGTTATACGAGTGCTATGGAGACAAAGGAGGCTTTTGTTTTAACTGCACTCGTCGAACACGTTAGAACGCGGAACGCCGGCGACCGGCGTTTGACACTCTGATTTAAACGCGTTATACGAGTGCTATGGAGACAAAGGAGGCTTTTGTCTTCGCAGCACTCGTCGAACGTGTTAGAACGCGGAACGCCGGCGACCGGCGTTTGGCCCTTCTGATTCAAACGCTTTCTATGAGTGCTGTGGAGACAAAGGAGGCTTTTGTCTTCGCTGCACTCGTCGAACGCGTTAGAACGCGGAACGCCGGCGACCGGCGTTTGGCACTCTGATTTAAAGGCGTTATACGAGTGCTATGGAGACAAAGGAGGCTTTTGTCTTCGCAGCACTCGTCGAACGTGTTAGAACGCGGAACGCCGGTGACCGGCGTTTGGCCCTCTGATTCAAGCGCTTTCTATGAGTGCTGTGGAGACAAAGGAGGCTTTTCTCTTCACTGCACTCGTCGAACGCGTTAGAACGCGGAACGCCGGCGACCGGCGTTTGACACTCTGATTTATACGCGTTATACGAGTGCTATGGAGACAAAGGAGGCTTTTGTATTAACTGCACTCGTCGAACACGTTAGAACGCGGAACGCCGGCGACCGGCGTTTGACACTCTGATTTAAACGCGTTATACGAGTGCTATGGAGACAAAGGAGGCTTTTGTCTTCACAGCACTCGTCGAACGTGTTAGAACGCGGAACGCCGGCGACCGGCGTTTGGCACTCTGATTCAAACGCTTTCTATGAGTGCTGTGGAGACAAAGGAGGCTTTTGTCTTCGCTGCACTCGTCGAACGCGTTAGAACGCGGAACGCCGGCGACCGGCGTTTGGCACTCTGATTTAAAGGCGTTATACGAGTGCTATGGAGACAAAGGAGGCTTTTGTCCTCGCAGCACTCGTCGAACGTGTTAGAACGCGGAACGCCGGTGTCCGGCGTTTGGCCCTCTGATTCAAGCGCTTTCTGCGAGTGCTGTGGAGACAAAGGAGGCTTTTCTCTTCACTGCACTCGTCGAACGCGTTAGAAGGCGGAACGCCGGCGACCGGCGTTTGACACTCTGATTTAAAAGCGTTATACGAGTGCTATGGAGACAAAGGAGGCTTTTGTCTTCGCTGCACTCGTGGAACGCGTTAGAACGCGGAACGCCGGCGACCGGCGTTTGGCCCTCTGATTCAAACGCTTTCTAGAAATGCTGTGGAGACAAAGGAGGCTTTTCTCTACACTGCACTCGTCGAACCCGTTAGAACGCGGAGCACCGGCGACCGGCGTTTGACACTCTGGTTTAAATGAGTTATACGAGTGCTATGGAGACAAAGGAGGCTTTTGTCTTCGCTGCATCTCGTGGAACGCGTTAGAACGCGGAACGCCGGCGACCGGCGTTTGGCCCTCTGATTCAAACGCTTTCTAGAAATGCTGTGGAGACAAAGGAGGCTTTTTCTCTACACTGCACTCGTCGAACCCGTTAGAACGCGGAGCACCGGCGACCGGCGTTTGACACTCTGGTTTAAACGAGTTATACGAGTGCTATGGAGACAAAGGAGGCTTTTGTCTTCGCAGCACTCGTCGAACGTGTTAGAACGCGGAACGCCGGCGACCGGCGTTTGACACTCTGGTTTAAATGAGTTATACGAGTGCTATGGAGACAAAGGAGGCTTTTGTCTTCGCAGCACTCGTCGAACGTGTTAGAACGCGGAACGCCGGCGACCGGCGTTTGACACTCTGATTTAAACGCGTTATACGAGTGCTAAAGAGACAAAGGAGGCTTTTGTCTTCGCAGCACTCGTCGAACGTGTTAGAACGCGGAACGCCGGCGACCGGCGTTTGACACTCTGATTCAAACGCTTTCTAGAAATGCTGTGGAGACAAAGGAGGCTTTTCTCTACACTGCACTCGTCGAACCCGTTAGAACGCGGAGCACCGGCGACCGGCGTTTGACACTCTGATTTAAACGCTTTCTAGAAATGCTGTGGAGACAAAGGAGGCTTTTGTCTACACTGCACTCGTGCGAACCCGTTAGAACGCGGAACGCCGGCGACCGGCGTTTGACACTCTGATTCAAACGCTTTCTAGAAATGCTGTGGAGACAAAGGAGGCTTTTCTCTACACTGCACTCGTCGAACCCGTTAGAACGCGGAGCACCGGCGACCGGCGTTTGACACTCTGATTTAAACGCGTTATACGAGTGCTATTAGCCCCAAGAGCGAACACAAGCGTCGCTGCGGTCGCCGCGCCATGATTGGGTGAGGTGTACCGTGACGTCAGGCGGAGGACGCCGCTCTGCGATCTCGCATCGGCTCGCTTCCCAGCACCGGTTTCCTGGTTCGGCGTTGTGTGCCGCAAGCTCTTCGAGGAGCTGGACCTTTTTTACCCGGTGTACAAGACCTTGAGTTAGGCCGATATTGACGTGCTCCCGTTTATTTTATAAGCCTGCTTATCTCTTTTACCTTTAAAATGGGGTTATGAATCCCGAAAGCTATCGGCGGAGGCGATTCCGCCGATGAACCTCCCCGTCCCCACACGACACAAGGCAATCTTGTGAGGGGTCGGTGAAGTGTTTCAGACGCTAGAATTCTGTTCCTTGCATGTTCATGATTTAGGACTATATTACATCCCGCTTTCAAGGCATTTGAAGTGACATTTATATCATGGGCCTTTGGGAGGTCGGCAAATTAGCTCGCGACCCCGACTCTGCGCTGCCACTCTGCATGTGCTGGTTCGCAGATGTGTTAAAGGCCGTGCGTTGGATGATCTTCGAAGTGCTCGTAGAACAGGGTTGTTTTACATAAATGTAGCTTCTTCGTGAATTAATTATATAGTTTATACACCTATGCAAGCATATTTCTTAGAAGGTGCACAATTACTGGAAATTAGTTTGTATGGTAGCAGCAAAAATTTTCCGAATTGCCCCCAGTTGCCTGTATGATATGTATTGAACTGCTCAAAATATGCAAAGCAATAGTACCGTAATTTGGAATTTTTATACTTTTTCCTGGCATTCTTTATTCCAGCCTTGGGTATTCGGAAAATACACCGTTCAGTTTAATTGTCATTTATTTCCAATTAAAAGAGACACTGCTGCAGGTCTCCAAAAGCTTCCTCAGGCTCCAAACTCCCTACAGCTGGACTCTCTGACAACAAAGGAAAACAGGCGTAAAAGCAAGCATTCGAACGTCTGTCCAGTGGTAGATGCAGCACTAGTAGTAGAAAATGTGGAACCTGTGAAGGGTGACAGTCTGCGCGAGAAAAACTTATGGTATTTTATATTCAGGACAATTCGATTTAAGTAAAATCTCAATTTTAGGGCTTAAGGGACTTATAACGAGCTAGGTACTTTCGCTTACGTTTGTTATACATTACTTGAGGGTTGATATAAACAAGTCCACAGATACCACCCGTGTAGTCCATTGAAATACTACCCGAATCCAGCAAAGGTCAAATGCAAGCAATGTATATAATAAATGTTCCTTGTTTTTTTTACTTTGCTCCTGCACTTTTAGCTGTCTTACTTTTGATTCTCTCCCCATGACCCAGACTGTATTTAGCATGTTGCTCGAGCAGCATGCAACTTTTCTGATTCGGCAATCTCGTTTAAAAACAGAGATACAAAAAATAGTATACATAACCTGCTAATTCATTCAGACCATCAGCAGCATTTATTGTGTGAGATGTAAATCTATAGTGATGCTCCTGCAATTGTGGCCATATCTATTTATTTTCATATACCAGCTGTGATTCATGCGTTGCCTGCCCTATCAACCAGGCTTAAAATGTTAGTTGAAGTTTCGCCTGCAGCTACAGGCCATACCTCAATAAAGCCACTTATAAAAATTCACACTTCCTACGAAAAACACGCCAAAAAATTAAATAGAAACGAGCGCGCCGACAGCTAGCATCGTCACAGCCTCCACAGGGCGAGCGGGGCGAGTCGGGGAGAAATTCTCTCCTCGCCGTGACGTCACCCCGGTTCGCCGTAAGGGGGCGCCACGCGAACTTCTCGGGGCTAATGGAGATAAAGGAGGCTTTTGTATTCGCAGCACTCGACGGACATGTTAGAACGCGGAACGCCGGTGAGTGGCGTTTGACACTTTGATTTAAACGCGTTATACGAGTGCAATGGAAACAAAGGAGGCTTTTGTCTTCGCTGCACTCGTCGAACGCGTTAGAACGCGGAACGCCGGCGACCGGCGTTTGACACAGATTTAAACGCGTTATACGAGTGCTATGGAGACAAAGGAGGCTTTTGTCTTCGCTGCACTCGTCGAACGTGTTAGAATGCGGAACGCCGGCGACCGGCGTTTGACACAGATTTAAACGCGTTATACGAGTGCAATGGAAACAAAGGAGGCTTTTGTCTTCGCTGCACTCGTCGAACGCGTTAGAACGCGGAACGCCGGCGACCGGCGTTTGACACAGATTTAAACGCGTTATACGAGTGCTATGGAGACAAAGGAGGCTTTTGTCTTCGCCGCACTCGTCGAACGTGTTCGAATGCGGAACGCCGGCGACCGGCGTTTGACACAGATTTAAACGCGTTATACGAGTGCAATGGAAACAAAGGAGGCTTTTGTCTTCGCTGCACTCGTCGAACGCGTTAGAACGCGGAACGCCGGCGACCGGCGTTTGACACAGATTTAAACGCGTTATACGAGTGCTATGGAGACAAAGGAGGCTTTTGTCTTCGCTGCACTCGTCGAACGTGTTAGAATGCGGAACGCCGGCGACCGGCGTTTGACACAGATTTAAACGCGTTATACGAGTGCAATGGAAACAAAGGAGGCTTTTGTCTTCGCTGCACTCGTCGAACGCGTTAGAACGCGGAACGCCGGCGACCGGCGTTTGACACAGATTTAAACGCGTTATACGAGTGCTATGGAGACAAAGGAGGCTTTTGTCTTCGCTGCACTCGTCGAACGTGTTAGAATGCGGAACGCCGGCGACCGGCGTTTGGCACCTGATTTAAACGCGTTATACGAGTGCAATGGAAACAAAGGAGGCTTTTGTCTTCGCTGCACTCGTCGAACGCGTTAGAACGCGGAACGCCGGCGACCGGCGTTTGACACTCTGATTTAAACGCGTTATACGAGTGCTATGGAGACAAAGGAGGCATTTGTCTTCGCTGCAATAGTCGAACGTGTTAGAATGCGGAACGCCGGCGACCGGCGTTTGGCCCTCTGATTCAAACGCTTTCTATGAGTGCTGTGGAGACAAAGGAGGCTTTTCTCTTCACTGCACTCGTCGAACGCGTTAGAACGCGGAACGCCGGCGACCGGCGTTTGACACTCTGGTTTAAACGCGTTATACGAGTGCCATGGAGACAAAGGAGGATTTTGTCTTCGCAGCGCTCGTCTAACTTGTTAGAACGCGGAACGCCGGCGACCGGCGTTTGAGACTCTGATTTGAACGCGTTCTACGAGTGCTATGGAGACAAAGGAGGCTTTTGTCTTCGCAGCACTCGTCGAACGTGTTAGAACGCGGAACGCCGGCGACCGGCGTTTGGCCCTCTGATTCAAGCGCTTTCTGTGCGAGTGCTGTGGAGACAAAGAAGGCTTTTCTCTTCGCTGCACTCGTCGAACGCGTTAGAACGCGGAACGCCGGCGACCGGCGTTTGGCACTCTGATTTAAACGCGTTATACGAGTGCTATGGAGACAAAGGAGGCTTTTGTCTTCGCTGCACTCGTCGAACGCGTTAGAACGCGGAACGCCGGCGACCGGCGTTTGACACTCTGATTTAAACGCGTTATACGAGTGCTATGGAGACAAAGGAGGCTTTTGTCTTCGCAGCACTCGTCGAACGTGTTAGAACGCGGAACGCCGGCGACCGGCGTTTGACACTCTGATTTAAACGCGTTATACGAGTGCTATGGAGACAAAGGAGGCTTTTGTCTTCGCAGCACTCGTCGAACGTGTTAGAACGCGGAACGCCGGCGACCGGCGTTTGACACTCTGATTCAAACGCTTTCTATGAGTGCTGTGGAGACAAAGGAGGCTTTTCTCTTCACTGCAGTCGTCGAACGCGTTAGAACGCGGAACGCCGGTGACCGGCGTTTGACACTCTGGTTTAAACGCGTTATACGAGTGCTATGGAGACAAAGGAGGCTTTTGTCTTCGCAGCACTCGTCGAACGTGTTAGAACGCGGAACGCCGGCGACCGGCGTTTGACACTCTGGTTTAAACGAGTTATACGAGTGCTATGGAGACAAAGGAGGCTTTGTCTTCGCAGCACTCGTCGAACTTGTTAGAACGCGGAACGCCGGCGACCGGCGTTTGACACTCTGATTTAAACGCGTTATACGAGTGCTAAGGAGACAAAGGAGGCTTTTGTCTTCGCAGCACTCGTCGAACGTGTTAGAACGCGGAACGCCGGCGACCGGCGTTTGACACTCTGATTTAAACGCGTTCTACGAGTGCTATGGAGACAAAGGAGGCTTTTGTCTTCACTGCACTCGTCGAACGCGTTAGAACGCGGAACGCCGGCGACCGGCGTTTGACACTCTGATTTAAACGCGTTATACGAGTGCTATGGAGACAAAGGAGGCTTTTGCTCTTCACTGCACTCGTCGAACGCGTTAGAACGCGGAACGCCGGCGACCGGCGTTTGACACTCTGATTTAAACGCGTTATACGAGTGCTATGGAGACAAAGGAGGCTTTTGTCTTCACTGCACTCGTCGAACGTGTTAGAACGCGGAACGCCGGCGACCGGCGTTTGACACTCTGATTTAAACGCGTTATACGAGTGCTATGGAGACAAAGGAGGCTTTTGTCTTCGCTGCACTCGTCGAACGCGTTAGAACGCGGAACGCCGGCGACCGGCGTTTGACACTCTGATTTAAACGCGTTATACGAGTGCTATGGAGACAAAGGAGGCTTTTGTCTTCACTGCACTCGTCGAACGCGTTAGAACGCGGAACGCCGGCGTCCGGCGTTTGGCACTCTGCATTGTGAACGCGTTCTATGAGTGCTATTGGAGACAAAGGAGGCTTTTGTCTTCACTGCACTCGTCGAAGGCGTTAGAACGCGGAACGCCGGCGATCAGGCGTTTGACACTCGCATTGTGACGCGTTGTACGAGTGCAGTGGAGACAAGGGAGGCTTTTGTCTTCACTGCACTCGTAGAACGCTTTCGAACGCGAAACGTTGGCATCAGGCGTTCGGCACTTGCATTGTGACGCATTCTACGAGTACAGTGGAGACAAAGGATGCTTTTGTCTTCACTGCACTCGTCGAACGCGTTAGAACGCGGAACGCCGGCGTCAAGCGTTTGACACTCGCATTGTGACGCGTTGTACGAGTGCAGTGGAAACACAGGAGCTTTTTGTCTTCACTGCACTCGTGGAACGCTTTAGAACACGGAACGTTGGCATCAGGCGTTCGGCACTTGCATTGTGACGCATTCTATGACTACAGTGGAGACAAAGGATTCTTTTGTCTTCACTGCAGTCGTCGAAGGCGTTAGAACGCGGAACGCCGGCGTCAAGCGTTTCACACTCGCAAATTGACGCGTTGTACGAGTGCAGTGGAGACGAAAGGAGGCTTTTGTCTTCACTGCACTCGTCGAACGCGTTAAAACGCGGAACGTTGGCGTCAGGCGTTCGGCAGTTGCATTGTGACGCATTCTACGAGTACAGTGGTGACGAAGGAGGCTTTTGTCTTCACTGCACTGCGTCGGAGGCGTTAGAACGTGGAACGCCGGCGTCAAGCGTTTGACTCTCGCATTGTGATGCGTTGTACGAGTGCAGTGGAGACAAAGGAGCGCTTTGTCTTCACTGCACTCGTGGAACGCTGTTAGAACGCGGAACGTTGGCATCAGGCGTTCGGCACTTGCATTGTGACGCGTTCTACGAGAGTACAGTGGAGACAAAGGATTCTTTTGTCTTCACTGCACTCGTCGAAAGCGTTAGAACGCGGAACGCCGGCGTCCAAGCGTTTGACTTTCGCATTGTGATGCGTTGTACGAGTGCAGTGGAGACAAAGGAGGCTTTTGTCTTCACTGCACTCGTGGAACGCGTTAGAACGCGGAACGTTGGCATCAGGCGTTCGGCACTTGCATTGTGACGCATTCTACGAGTACTAGTGGAGACAAAGGATTCTTTTGTCTTCACTGCACTCGTCGAAGGCGTTAGAACGCGGAACGCCGGCGTCAAGAGTTTGACACTCGCATTGTGACGCGTTGTACGAGTGCAGTGGAGACAAAGGAGGTTTTGTCTTCACTGCACTCGTGGAACGCGTTGGAACGCGGAACACTGGCATCAGGCGTTCGGCACTTGCATTGTGACGCATTCTACGAGTACAGTGGAGACAAAGAATTCTTTTGTCTTCACTGCACTCGTCGAAGGCGTTAGAACGCGGAACGCCGGCGTCAAGCGTTTGACACTCGCATTGTGACGCGTTGTACGAGTGCAGTGGAGACAAAGAGAGGCTTTTGTCTTCACTGCACTCGTCGGACTGCATTAGAACGCGGAACGTTGGCATCAGGCGTTCGGCACTTGCATTGTGACGCATTCTACGAGTACAGTGGAGACAAAGGATGCTTTTGTCTTCACTGCACTTCGTCGAAGGCGTTAGAACGCGGAACGCCGGCGTCAAGCGTTTGACACTCGCATTGTGACGCGTTGTACGAGTGCAGTGGAGACAAAGGAGGCATTTGTCTTCACTGCACTCGTCGAACGCTTTAGAACGCGGAACGTTGGCATCAGGCGTTCGGCACTTGCATTGTGACGCATTCTACGAGTACAGTGGAGACAAAGGATTCTTTGTCTTCACTGCACTCGTCGAAGGCGTTAGAACGCGGAACGCCGGCGTCAAGCGTTTGACACTCGCATTGTGACGCGTTGTACGAGTGCAGTGGAGACAAGGAGGCATTTTGTCTTCACTGCACTCGTTGGAACGCTTTAGAACGCGGAACGTTGGCATCAGGCGTTCGGCACTTGCATTGTGACGCATTCTACGACTGCAGTGGAGACAAAGGATTCTTTTGTCTTCACTGCACTCGTCGAAGGCGTTAGAACGCGGAACGCCGGCGTCAAGCGTTTGCACACTCGCATTATGACGCGTTGTACGAGTGCAGTGGAGACGAAAGGAGGCTTTTGTCTTCCCTGCACTCGTGGAACGCATTAGAACGCGGAATGCATGCATCAGGCGTTCGGCACTTGCATTGTGACGCATTCTACGAGTACAGTGGAGACAAAGAATTCTTTTGTCTTCACTGCACTCGTCGAAGGCGTTAGAACGCGGAACGCCGGCGTCAAGCGTTTGACACTCGCATTGTTACGCGTTGTACGAGTGCAGTGGAGACAAAGGAGCCTTTTGTCTTCACTGCACTTGTGGAACGCTTTAGAACGCGGAACGTTGGCATCAGGCGTTCGGCACTTGCATTGTGACGCATTCTACGAGTAAAGTGGAGACAAAGGATTCTTTTTGTCTTCACTGCACTCGTCGAAGGCGTTAGAACGCAGAACGCCGGCGTCAAGCGTTTGACACTCGCATTGTGACGCGTTGTACGAATGCAGTGGAGACAAAGGAGGCATTTGTCTTCACTGCACTCGTGGAACGCTTTAGAACGCGGAACGTTGGCATCAGGCGTTCGGCACTGACATTGTGACGCATTCTACGAGTACAGTGGAGACAAAGATTCTTTTGTCTTCACTGCACTCGTCGAAGGCGTTAGAACGCGGAACGCCGGCGTCAAGCGTTTGACACTCGCATTGTTACGCGTTGTACGGGTGCAGTGGAGACAAAGGAGCATTTTGTCTTCACTGCCCTCGTGAAACGCTTTAGAACGCGGAATGTTGGCATCAGGCGTTCGGCACTTGCATTGTGACGCATTCTACGACTACAGTGGAGACAAAGAATTCTTTTGTCTTCACTGCACTCGTCGAAGGCGTTAGAACGCAGAACGCCGGCGTCAAGCGTTTGACACTCGCATTGTGAGCGTTGTACGAATGCAGTGGAGACAAAGGAGGCATTTGTCTTCACTGCACTCGTGGAACGCTTTAGAACGCGGAATGTTGGCATCAGGCGTTCGGCACTGGCATTGTGACGCATTCTACGAGTACAGTGGAGACAAATGATTCTTTTGTCTTCACTGCACTCGTCGAAGGCGTTAGAACGCGGAACGCCGGCGTCAAGCGTTTGACACTCGCATTGTTACGCGTTGTACGGGTGCGAGTGGAGACAAAGGGGCATTTTGTCTTCACTGCTCTCGTGAAACGCTTTAGAACGCGGAACGTTGGCATCAGGCGTTCGGCACTTGCATTGTGACGCATTCTACGACTACAGTGGAGACAAAGGATTCTTTTGTCTTCACTGCACTCTCGAAGGCGTTAGAACGCGGAACGCCGGCGTCAAGCGTTTCACACTCGCAAATTGACGCGTTGTACGAGTGCAGTGGAGACAAATGAGGCTTTTGTCTTCACTGCACTCGTGGAACGCATTAGATCGCGGAATGTTGGCATCAGGCGTTCGGCACTTGCATTGTGACGCATTCTACGAGGTACAGTGGAGACAAAGTTCTTTTTGTCTTCACTGCGTTCGTCGGAGGCGTTAGAACGCGGAACGCCGGCGTCAAGCGTTTGACACTCGCATTATGAAGCGTTGTACGAGTGAAGTGGAGACAAAGAGGCCTTTTTGTCTTCACTGCACTCGTGGAACGCTTTAGAACGAGGAACGTTGGCATCAGGCGTTCGGCACTTCCGATTGTGACGCATTCTACGAGTACAGTGGAGACAAGGATTCTTTTGTCTTCACTGCACTCGTCGAAGGCGATTAGAACGCGGAACGTTGGCGTCAGGCGTTCGGCACTTGCATTGTGACGCATTCTACGAGTACAGTGGAGACAGAGGAGGCTTTTGTCTTCACTGCGCTTCGTCGATGGCGTTAGAACGCGGAACGCCGGCGTCAAGCGTTTTGACACTCGCATTATGAAGCGTTGTACGAGTGCAGTGGAGACAAAGGAGCCTTTTGTCTTCACTGCACTCGTGGAACGCTTTAGAACGCGGAACGTTGGCATCAGGCGTTCGGCACTTGCATTGGGACGCATTCTGCGACTACAGTGGAGACAAAGGATTCTTTTGTCTTCACTGCACTCGTCGAAGGCGTTAGAACCGGAACGCCGGCCTCAAGCGTTTGCACACTCGCAAATTGACGCGTTGTACGAGTGCAGTGAAGCGAAAGGAGGCTTTTGTCTTCACTGCAGTCGTCGAAGGTGTTAGAACGCGGAACGTCGGCATCAGGCGTTCGGCACTTGCATTGTGACGCATTCTACGAGTAGAGTGTAGAGACAGAGTGAGACTTCTGTCTTCACTGCGTTCGTCGAAGGCGTTAGAACGCAGAACGCCGGCGTCGCAGCGTTTGACACTCGCATTATAAAGCGTTGTACGAGTGCAGTGGAGACAAAGGAGCCTTTTGCCTTCACTGCACTCGTGGAACGCTTTAGAACGCGGAACGTTGGCATCAGGCGTTCGGCACTTGCATTGTGACGCATTCTACGAGTACAGTGGAGACAAAGGATTATTTTGTGTTCACTGCACTCGTCGAAGGCGTTAGAACGCGGAGCTCCGGCGTCAAGTGTTTGACTCTCACATTGTGACGCGTTGTACGAGTGCAGTGGAGACAAAGGAGCCTTTTGTCTTCACTGCACTTGTGGAACGCTTTAGAACGCGGAACGTTGGCATCAGGCGTTCGGTACTTGCATTGTGACGGATTCTACGAGTACAGTGGAGACCAAGGATTCTTTTGTCTTCACTGCACTCGTCGAAGGCGTTAGAACGCGGAACGCCGGCGTCAAGCGTTTGACACTCGCATTGTGACGTGTTGTACGAGTGCAGTGGAGACAAAGGAGGCTTTTGTCTTCACTGCACTCGTGGAACGCATTAGAACGCGGAATGTTGGCATCAGGCGTTCGGCACTTGCATTGTGACGCATTCTACGAGTACAGTGGAAACAAAGGATACTTTGTCTTCACTGCACTCGTCGAAGGCGTTAGAACGCGGAACGCCGACGTCAAGCGTTTGACACTCGCATTATGAAGCGTTGTACGAGTGCAGTGGAGACAAAGGAGGCTTTTGTCTTCACTGCACTTCTCGAATGCGTTATAACGCGGAACGCCGGCGTCAAGCGTTTCACACTCACATTGTGACGCGTTGTACGTGTGCAGTGGAGACTGAGGAGGCTTTTGTCTTCACTGCACTTCTCGAATGAGTTAGAACGCGGAACGCCGGCGTCAAGCGTTTGACACTGGCATTATGAAGCGTTGGTTGGACGAGTGCAGTGGAGACTGAGGAGGCTTTTGTCTTCACTGCACTTCTCTAATGAGTTAGAACGCGGAACGCCGGCGTCAAGCGTTTGACACTCGCATTATGAAGCGTTGTACGAGTGCAGTGGAGACTGAAGAGGCTTTTGTCTTCACTGCACTTCTCGAATGAGTTAGAACGCGGAACACCGGCGTCAAGCGTTTGACACTCGCATTATGAAGCGTTGTACGAGTGCAGTGGAGACTGAGGAGGCTTTTGTCTTCACTGCACTTCTCGAATGCGTTAGAACGCGGAACGCCGGCGTCAAGCGTTTGACACTCGCATTGTGACGCGTTGTACGAGTGCAGTGGAGACAAAGGAGGCTTTTGTCTTCACTGCACTTCTCGAATGCGTTAGAACGCGGAACGCCGGCGTCAAGCGTTTCACACTCACATTGTGACGCGTTGTACGAGTGCAGTGGAGACAAAGGAGGCTTTTGTCTTCACTGCACTTCGTGGAACGCATTAGAACGCGGAATGTTGGCATCAGGCGTTCGGCACTTGCATTGTGACGCATTCTACGAGTACAGTGGAGACAAAGGATTCTTTTGTCTTCACTGCACTCGTCGAAGGCGTTAGAACGCGGAACACTGGCGTCAAGCGTTTGACACTCGCATTATGAAGCGTTGTACGAGTGCAGTGGAGACTGAGGAGGCTTTTGTCTTCACTGCACTTCTCGAATGAGTTAGAACGCGGAACGCCGACGTCAAGCGTTTGACACTCGCATTGTGACGCGTTGTACGAGTGCAGTGGAGACAAAGGAAGCTTTTGTCTTCACTGCACTCGTGGAACGCATTAGAACGCGGAATGTTGGCATCAGGCGTTCGGCACTTGCATTGTGATGCATTCTACGACTACAGTGGAGACAAAAGATTCTTTTGTCTTCACTGCACTCGTCGAAGGCGTTAGAACGCGGAACGATGGCGTCAAGCGTTTCACACTTACATTGTGACGCGTTGTACGAGTGCAGTGGAGACAAAGGAGGCTTTTGTCTTCACTGCACTCGTGGAATGCATTAGAACGCGGAATGTTGGCATCAGGCGTTCGGCACTTGCATTGTGACTGCATTCTACGAGTACAGTGGAGACAAAGGATTGTCTTCACTGCACTCGGCGAAGGCGTTAGAACGCGGAACGCCGACGTCAAGCGTTTGACACTCGCATTATGAAGCGTTGTACGAGTGCAGTGGAGACTGAGGAGGCTTTTGTCTTCACTGCACTTCTCGAATGAGTTAGAACGCGGAACGCCGGCGTCAAGCGTTTCACACTCACATTGTGACGCGTTGTACGAGTGCAGTGGAGACAAAGCAGGCTTTTGTCTTCACTGCATTCGTTGAGCGCGTTAGGACGCCGAACGCGGGCGACCGGCGTTTGCCACTCGGATTGTGACGCGTTCTACGAGTTCAGTGGATACAAAGGAGGCTTTTGTCTTCAGTGCTCTCGTCGAAGGCGTTAGAACGCGGAACGCCGGCGTCAAGCGTTTGACACCCTCCTTGTGACGCGTTTTTCGAGTGCAGTGGAGACAACGGAGGCGTTAGTCTTCTCTCGTCGAAGGCCTTAGAGCCCGCAACGCCGGTGTCAGGCGTTTGGGAGTTGCATTTGGACGCGTTCGAGAGGATCGGTGGTTGAGTGGGCTAGCGCACACCAGCTCGGAGCGCGTAGAGCGAATGCTGGCGCTGCAGAACCCAGGAATCCTGGGTTCAATGACCATTCCTGCCCGTTTCAATCTGGATGAGCGTCGTGTCGGCGTGCGGTCGTGTATCACCACTGCATGATGCACATTAAAGGCCCCAGGGTATTGTTTGGCTGGGAGACAAGTCCCCTTTTGAGGCCGACTAAGTTCTTGACTGTATAAACTTGTACACACCCGAAGATTTTTTTCGAACGCGTTCGACGAGTGCAGTGGTGACAAAAGCACACGAGTGTTTGTCTAAATCCTTCAAACCAGAGATCGGTGTTCTTACGTCTGATCTTACGTCAATAGGTTCCTCGGCGCATACGTTTATGTTTCCGAGTAAAAAGGAGCGACAGCCGATAGTCGTTGGTATGTGTGTACTTCTTCCACTTACGTGTGTTTTTCTGCGCTGTCGAAATTGTTTGCAACATTACCCTGAAGTGAGGCCGTCCTTTTTACTTTCGTACTTATTCACTTTTTGTCCGAACTGAAGATCGTAAGATAATGATAACTTACTTATTTATATCTTTGGCATTGCCTTACTTTTTCTTGCCGTTTCTCGAAGTAACCTTCACAAAGAAGTCAGCACTATTTATATAAAAAATTTGAATAATTGCTTATGACCTAAAGGTTAAATATTGCTTTTGTATATTTTGAACTTTTACAAATCCCTATGTAACACCCTAAAATGATTCATCGATCTATGTAAACCAGTCAATAAATATGTCTTTAAATATAGGAACTTACCTCTTTGACTTTTTATGAGTAACTCTTCTGTCTTTTCTTTTTCGGAAAGGTAATGCAGCAGAAATAACGGCGTATTGCACATTAGACACTTAAAAATATCTGTGAACAATTCAGCCGAAATTAGTATCAACGTAGGATTGAATAATAAAATGTTTTGGTATTCGCTCGCCTTGACGAATTTGAAAAACAAAGCTTTCAGTGCAGGTTGATGCGAGAATAAAGAAAAGTACGGTGAGCGCGTATTTTGTTTTGTGCCTTATTAAAAACTAATCACATTTTTGTTGTTATATCTCATTTTGCAGGTGCCTTTCTCAATGCCCAAATACGAATCAATAGTGCTCACTTGAAACTTCAAAAGCAGGTCAACAATCAATCAAACGATATCAACTATAAGGTCAGTCAATTAACACCTTTTCAACCTGGGTGGAGATTATTGTATTTATATTTCTACTTACTAAATTATGTAGAACTACTATATGGAATTTGTAGCTAGCGAATAAATTTTGAATAATGTATTTTTAAGGGTGGCTGTTATTTAGGTAATACACCGATGTTCTTGTTTTATTACCACTTATAACACGAAAATCCAATATATTTATTATTCTAGCTAGTTTGTACTGTCCCCTTGTCGTGCGTTCGTCTCTGGTTTTGAGTCACGTGTAATGTTGATTAGGTCACCTGTTTAATTACTTTGTCTACTGTTTGTGTTCAGATGGGCATGTGGATTCAGCTGTCGCTCCGCTTTTCAATGTTTGTATCTAAGAAAAGGAAAATAAAGACGCAAGTTTATTTGTATTGTAACATATTGCAGATGTATCCTAGCTAATACAGTGATGTCCCAAATAATATAGACACCTCCGTTTCAATAAAAATATATCGCCCATAATGTGAGTCTCCACCATAACGAGACAAAAATGCACGAATATTCACAGTTCGTTCCCGAAATAGGTGTCCATATTGTGGGCTATCCATATTAGCGGGGCTCATATCAATGAGACATGACTGTATTGACTAATCTCCAACTTGACAGATGGCATAAAAATTGAGTCAGTGCTGGTGAGCAGCGCCACCGCCGGAGATGCTGTTCATGCAGAGGGAAACTGCATGAGTGGCGGCCACCCGATAGTCGATCCATCGGAAGTAGGGATATGTCCCCCACCTCTCCGACGCCTCGGAATATCCTGCGTTGACCTGGACTGCGACGTCGACGCCCTCTTCTTCTCTCACTCTGTCTGGTCGTGAGCGGAAGTTTCATCATGTCGCCTAGAAACAAGTTGACCTACAGCATAATATTGAAATCAAGTCGATCGATATTGAGCCCGTTGAATAACGAATGTCATCATTTTTAAAACAATGGTTGATGTCATAAAACCAACTTAGCTCTTAGATGTCCCTTGAAGTTGACTCTGCAAGGAAAAAAGGATAGAACGGAAGGAAGACCACACGTGCTAATATTTTAGTCTGCTACTGTAGAATCCAAGCTGCCTTTTTCCCATTGAACCTCTCATCATTGATGTTGCAGGAAGCAAAGTCATGTCTTTTACACATTTCGAGTGGCATGCTTCTTGTTGAGTGTCTCGGCTATCCAAGTGTGCGTTCATGTCTCCCAAAGATCGTGACCTTCTCCTACTTAAATGATTAATTGGCCTCCGTGATAGCTTTATTAAAATGTATCTTGCAAACCCATAAACGTTTTTGTTTTCCCACTTTGAAGTAAAGAAACTGTGCTGACACGCTTTCCCACGCCTGCACAGCCTTCCATCTAGTCTCCACAACTGAAAACGTGAACAGTCTACCTTTTTGTGGACGAACCTGAAATTTCTATTTGTCAGCCATGTGACCATAAATTTGCTGTAATGTACGCTAGAGCTACTGCGGGGTGCAAATTTAAGCAGTCAGCAACCTGTCTCCTCCTGCTGTTCTCTCCTGTGCATTCCTATGGGAAATCGCTCAAGCATTTTGCCTTTTCTCCGGAGAATAACAGAGATCCCCTTGCTTACTTGGATCCTAGCGATTAGCATGTACCCTTATTAACATTGTAAAAGTGTAATTGCTTTAGTTACAGTTTTTTCTTCGTCAATGAACGATGCTAAACTTCGTTATATTTCCGGCCCGAATTTGTGATCCACAGAAGGTGGGTAAAGACGTCAGACGAATCAAAGAAATATTGTTTCAGGAAAAACTACTCATGTACCACGCAGCTTTCCGAAAACACCCATGCTGCAGCGGAAACTGATATTACATTTATTGATTTCGCAAAAGCTTTTGATATTGTACCTCATGCCTGCTTAATTTCGAAGCTTCGTCACCTTCAAATTGACTCCTTGATAGTTGACTGGTTATCGGATTTTCTTACCAACAGAACCCAATCAGTGATGGTTAACAATAGTGTTTCTATTCTCAGCTGCCAGTGATTTCTGGAAAGCCCCAAGGAAGCGTTCTCGGACCCTTACGTTTTTGAGTATATAGTGTCACGAATGACAAGTGATGAGGCGACGAATAACTGAGTAAACTGAACGTTTAATGGGGCGAACTTGTGCCCAAAAAGAAAAGGAAACAGAAAGATAACAAGAGAGCGTCGCGGGCGTCGACGGCGGCGAAGCAGCAAGATCGAACGCTGAGGCGAAACTCATTCTGACTCGCCACGCGAAGCCCCTTTTGTACACGCGTGGGCTTCTGGAATAATCGGCGTGGAAGGTTCGACGCGTAGAACTTTCGGGCCTAGAATAAACAATAATGTTCTCGAATTCACCAGAATAATAAACTGAAAGTATAAACAAAATTCGCGGAGCCCCCAGGAATCGAACCCTGGGCCTCCGCACGAAAGTCAAGCGCGGTAACCACTCGGCCACGCACGCGCTTGCTATCCGACGCGCGTGGCATTACTCCCCCTTTAAAAAGGCATCGCCTCGATGCCACGTGAAAGGCAACAGAACAGAGCAAGACAAACAAAAGAATGGGAAAATACGGAAGCTGGCAAAACACAATCCTATCAAGCGTTGCACGAGATCACAGTTCACAGACTTATCGCGCGTAGTACGGCTTGAGGCGCACGACGTGAACGACTTCCGGTCGTGGAGGCGTGATGAAGTCCGTGTTCCATCGGGCATCACCTCGTAGTTCAGATCGCCAAGTCGGCGAAGCACTTTGTAGGGTCCGAAGTAGCGCTTCAGGAGTTTCTCGCTTAGCCCGCGTCGTCGTATTGGGGTCCAAACCCACACACGGTCCCCGGGCTTGAAGCGAACGTCGATCCGGCGAAGGTTGTACCGGGCAGCGTCGACACGTTGTTGGTCTTGGATTCGGAGTCGGGCGAGCTGGCGGACTTCTTCGGCTCGTTGAGCAACCACCTGGGCGTCGGGAATCCCATCGTCAGCTGGCTCATGGGGTAGCATTGCGTCGAGCATGGTCGACACTTTTCTGCCATGCACCAGCTGAAACGGTGTTACTCCTGTTGTCTCTTGCACCGCCGTGTTGTAAGCAAATGTGACGTAGGGTAGCACCTCGTCCCAAGTCTTATGCTCTACGTCGACATACATTGAGATCATGTTGGCGATGGTTTTGTTCAGCCGTTCAGTTAGTCCATTTGTCTGCGGATGGTACGCAGTAGTTCGACGGTGGCCGGTGCCACTGAGACGAAGGATCTCTTGCGTTAGCTGGGCCATGAACGATGATCCACGGTCGGTAATGAGGACTTCGGGGGCGCCGTGCCGGAGGACAATGGACTCGATGAAAAACTTGGCGACTTCCACAGCCGTACCTGATGGAAGGGCTTTTGTCTCGGCGTACCGTGTAAGATAATCTGTGGCGACGATTATCCAGCGGTTTCCCGACGTTGACGGTGGGAAAGGGCCAAGTAAATCCATTCCGATCTGCTGGAACGGTCTGTACGGGGGAGCAATCGGATGCAGAAGTCCTGACGGCTTCGTCGGCGGTTTTTTTCGTCGTTGACACTCGTGGCATGATCGAATGTAGAGGTGAACGGTCTTCGGTAGCCTCGGCCAGTAATACTTTTCTCGAATCCTGGCGAGCGTCCTGCTGTAGCCAAGGTGCCCAGCCGTTGGGTCGTCGTGACAGGCTTGGAATATCTCCTCTCTAAGGTCGGCAGGGATTACCAGCAGCCATGGCGAGCTGTTGTCTCCGAAGTTCTCCTTGTAAAGCACACCTTGTCGGAGGACAAAGGTCGGCAGGGCCCTCAAGAAGACACGGGGGATAGTACCCCCTTGTCCTTCGAGGTGCTCGATTAGGGCGCGCAACTCAGGATCGCTTCTTTGACGTCGCGCCATGTCGTCCGTGTTCACCGCGCCTAGGAACCACTCGTCGTCATCGTCGTCGCTGCAACCGGAGGATGCCTCGACAGGGGCTCTGGACAGGCAATCGGCGTCACTGTGCTTGCGGCCTGACTTGTAGACCACAGTCATGTTGAACTCCTGCAGTCGGAGGCTCCATCGAGCGAGACGTCCTGAAGGGTCCTTGAGGTTCGCAAGCCAGCAGAGCGAGTGGTGGTCCGTGACAACGTGGAAAGGGCTCCCGTATAAGTACGGGCGAAACTTCGTGATGGCCCAGACGACCGCCAGACATTATTTTTCAGTCGTGGAGTAATTTCTCTCCGCCCTGGATAGTGTCCGACTGGCGTAGGCGATGACTCGCTCGGTGCCTTCTTGCACTTGAACCAGTACTGCGCCAAGGCCTTCGTTACTTGCGTCCGTATGAATCTCGGTTTCCGCATCTTGATCGAAGTGTCCAAGAACAGGAGGAGTCTGGAGTCGTTGCTTCAGCTCGTCGAATGCGTTCTGTTGCTCCTCGGCCCATTCAAACTTCTCGGCGTCCTTCGTAAGTTTTGTGAGCGGTGCTGAAATTCTTGCGAAATCCCGAACGAAGCGTCGATAGTAGGCACAAAGTCCTAGGAATCTTCGCACGGCCTTCTTGTCTGAAGGCGCTGGAAATGCCGCAACGGCGCGAGTCTTCTCGGGGTCTGGGCGGACGCCGTCATTACTAACCACGTGGCCTAGGAACTTCAGTTCGTCATAGGCGAACCGGCACTTGGACGGCTTAAGGGTGAGTCGTGCGGTCTGTATGGCTTGGAGTACAGCTCGGAGTCGTCGCAAGTGCTCGTCGAAGTCACTTGAAAACACAACGACGTCGTCAAGGTAGACAAGACAGCTCTGCCACTTCAGTCCTGCCAGCACGGTGTCCATGACACGCTGGAAAGTTGCTGGCGCCGTGCATAGTCCGAAAGGCATCACCTTGAACTCGTACAGTCCATCCGGCGTGACGAAAGCTGTCTTCTCTCGGTCCCGTTCGTCGACTTCGATCTGCCAGTAACCGCTCTTCAGATCCATCGATGAAAAGTACCGGGAGTGGCGCAGCCGGTCTAGTGTGTCATCGATGCGGGGGAGTGGATAGACGTCTTTCTTGGTTACCGCGTTCAGCTGTCGATAGTCCACGCAGAACCTAAGCGTTCCGTCCTTCTTCTTGACAAGCACGACTGGAGAGGCCCACGGACTGCTTGAAGGCTGGATGATGTCGTCGTTCAGCATTTCTTGTACTTGCTCTTGAATGACCTCCCTTTCTTTTACGGAGACTCTGTACGGCGATCGGTGCACAGGGAGCGCGTCGTCTTCGGTAATGATGCGATGCTACGCAACGGCGGTTTGGCGCACCTTCGACGACTTCGCGAAGCAGTCGCTGTATTCGGCGAGGAGGTCAATCAGCTGTCGTCGTTTCGGGCCTGGAAGTTTCGGGTCGATTTCGAGCTGCGCTGGCGGCGCAATATCTTGCTGAGGTGGCGATGATTCGTCAGCAATCACGGCGATTGCGGCGGAGTTTCGAAGTTCCTCGACGTGGCCCACAGCGGCACCTTTCGTGAGGTGTTGCGTTTCTTGTCGGAAGTTCGTCACGAGGACCATGGTGCGCCCATCCTGGAGTTTAGCCATTCCTCTTGCGACGCCGATTCCTCTTCCTAGAAGCAACTGGAGGCTTCCCTCGAGCAGAACTTCGCCGCAGAAAGCTTCGGTGACCCCGACGGGCACGAAAACACTCGACCGCGGCGGTAAGTTCACGTGGCTTGCGGGGACTCGGACCGCGGATGAAGTAGCTTGGGGTTCGTCTTGTGGTGAAACAGGTTTTCGTAGCGTCAACCGGTTTGCTCCGAGGTCGATGACGGCGCCATACTCGCAGAGAAAGTCCATTCCGAGGATAACGTCTCTCGCACAGTCTTGCAGAACGACGAACTTCACAGGGCAGGTCTCACCGTGGACCTCGACGCGGGCAGTGCATCTCCCGACTGGTGTGATGAGGTGCCCACCGGCGGTTCGTATCTGGGGGCCTTCCCACGGCGTTGTCACTTTTCGTAGGCGGCGAGAGAGCCTCCCACTCAAGACTGAGTAGTCTGCTCCGGTGTCCACGAGTGCTGATGCGTCGTGGCCGTCGATGACGACGTTTAGGTTGTTGGACACCGTCGCAGGGGCGTCATTGCGATGCGTAGCGTCGGAAGAGTGGGAGCGCTCCGTCGTTCTTGGAGGCTCTTTGCTTCGGTCGTCTTCGGCAACGCCACCTCCAGGCGTTGCCGCATTTAGTTTTCCCGGCGACGCAGGGGAGACAGGCTCTCTCGGCGGGGTCGTGGCGCTGGAGACGCTGAACGTCTGGTCGACGGTGAGCGGGACTCACGGCGGAGAGGCGGCGTAGAAGATGGCGAACGTCGTAGGTACTCCTCGATGTCGCGAGGCCGTTCGTCGTACCGTGGGCGCGGGTCGTTCGGGTGGAACCCGCGCAGCCCCAGTTGTCGGTAGGGGCATCGACGGTAAATGTGGCCGGCTTCACCACAGTGATAGCACAACGGGCGTCGGTCGGCCGTTCGCCACACGTCGGTCTTCCTCGGCGAGGGTCGCTCCGGGCGGACGTCCTGGACTTGTCTCTCCTGTCGTCGAGGATACTGCGGCATCGGAGGGTCTCGTCGGGGTGGCGCAGTGGCGTGGGGGTTAGCTTGCGGCGGTCGCCGGGCCATGGCGGCGTAGCTCAAAGTCGGTTCCTCGGGGGCTGCCACACTCATGGGAGCCTCTGGTTGGATGGCTCTCTGGACTTCTTCCCGCACGACCTCGGCGATGGAGAGCGAGGCCGGGCGTGCGGCAGTGGGCAGCAGCTTCTTCAGCTCCTCCTGGACGACCTCACGGATGATGTCTCGGATGCCGGGGAGGTTGGAACCGAAGTCGGATACGGATCTCGACAGGCTAGTTACGCCAGGGTGTCGCTGGTAGTGTCTGGCGCGCACTTGTAGGGCCCGTTCCATATTTGTTGCCTCCGTGACGAACTCGTCGACTGTTGTCGGCGGATTTCGAATAAGACCGCCAAAAATTTCGCTCTTTACACCCCTCATCAGGTGGTGCAGCTTCTTCTCCTCGGTAGCCTGAGGATCGGCGCGGGCGCTGAGGCGGAGAACATCCTCGACGAAGCTGGTGATGCTCTCATTTAGGCCTTGGGTTTTTGTTCGCAGGAGATCTTCGGCCCTCTCACGTCGTTGTTGGCAGGCAAACGTCTTCTTCAGTTCTTGCTTGCACACCTCCCACGACGTCAAAGAAGCCTCGTGGTTTTCCAGCCAGTGCCTCGCAGTCTCTTCCAGCGAAAAGTAAAGGTTCTGCAAGCAGTGCTCAGCTGACCAGCCGTTATGGCGGGCCACACGTTCATAGTGTTGCAGCCAGTCCTCGATGTCCTCGTGGGCGTCTCCGTGGAAAGGCGTCGGAGTTCTGGGGGCCACTGGCAGGTATACGACGGCAGGAGCGGCCGGGGTCTGGGCCTGGTCGGCCATCGTCGTCGTCCTTGTTTGCCTGGTCCTAGGTGGCAAGGGTCCTAACTCCGGGGGCAGGCCAAGGTTCCGGCGACTTGATCGGAGCTAGGTCTGGTCTTCGTTGGGTTCTTGGGGGCTTCTGTTCGGACTTGCACTGTCGGAACGCGGAGGGGTACGCGGCAGGGGCATGCGTTACCCCGCACCTGCACCAAAATGTCACGAATGACAAGTGATGAGGCGACGAATAACTGAGTAAACTGAACGTTTAAGGGGGCGAACTTGTGCCCAAAAAAAAAAGGAAACAGAAAGATAACAAGAGAGCGTCGCGGGCGTCGACGGCGGCGAAGCAGCAAGATCGAACGCTGAGGCGAAACTCATTCTGGCTCGCCACGCGAAGCCCCTTTTGTACACGCGTGGGCTTCTGGAATAATCGGCGTGGAAGGTTCGACGCGTAGAACTTTCGGGCCTAGAATAAACAATAATGTTCTCGAATTCACCAGAATAATAAACTGAAAGTATAAACAATATTCGCGGAGCCCCCAGGAATCGAACCCTGGGCCTCCGCACGAAAGTCAAGCGCGGTAACCACTCGGCCACGCACGCGCTTGCTATCCGACGCGTGTGGCAATATTAACGACCTCTCAGAAAGTATTACGTCAACAATTAGGCTCTTTGCCGACCATTGTGCTATCTATCGAAAAATATCTTTCCCAGCCGATCACTTATTTCTCCAAAACGACCTGAATATAATCAGCGAGTGGTGTGTTACCTGGCAAATGAAAATAAATTCCAGTAAATATTGCGTATTAACAGTTACAAACAAAAACATTGTCATCTTTCTAATATTCAATTTTAAACCAGGTTATTGAAAATGCACCATCGTATAAGTACTTAGGGGTTCATTTTACCAGCAACTTGTCATGGAAAACGCACATAGACAGCACAATCGCAAATGCATCTAAGGAGCTCGGATTCTTAAAACGCAACATTCATTCCGCTGCACAAACTACCAAGCTTATAAATCAATCATCCTTTCCAAACTAGAATATGCGAGTATTATGTGGAATTCTCACTAAAGCTGTCTAACTTTAAAACTAGAAGCTCTGCAGAGTAAAGCTGCGCGACTCATTTGTCACGAGTACTCCACCTTCACAAGTGTCACAAACCTAAAGAGAAGCTTGGGCTTAGACCCTTTAGAGATTTGGCAGAAAATTGCTCGTTTATGTTGCTTTCATCAAATATATTACGACGGATCATTATTCTAAACATTTCTCTGCTCACCGGCATGGTTCATATCTGCTAGACTTGGTCACTCTTTCAAAATTGAACAAATTAGATCACGTACTAACCTGTTCATGTTTTCACCACTCCCTTTAGCCATAAAGGAATGGAATAGTCTCCCCAGTGATATTGTGGTTTTATCTGACCCGATATTCTTTAAACAGAGTTGCGAAGAGTTGTTTTGTTTACCTGCTATTCCATGACGGTTTTTGTATTATTATTAACTTCAGTGTTTGTACTGTTAGAGTTCCACAATGTGTGTGCAGTTCATTGCCCGTTTTCCTCTTTTGTACACTTTGGCGTTTTTGTTCTTGCCATGGTCAATAAGTTTTTTGTTCAAAGTTTCTCATATATGTATAAGTCGCGACTTGTCCCCCATTCTTGTCATTCCACCCTCATGCAATGCATCAATAGGTACCTTTGAGGTCAATAAATGAAATGAAATATAACAATAGAAAGGAACGTAGAGTGTGTTCAAGGTGCGCCAGTATTTCGATGACGCTAGCAAATTATTAATATGCCAGCCCTGACACTTAATGAAAATGGCCCCGTCGTGCAACTTTGTGATCGGTTGAATATCACTCAAAATATAAGTAATGAAGTACGGGGGCATTGAAAGGTGCCTCTTTTTAATATTGCATATGCCGGTTAGCTTTTATTAAGCACCTGGTTTCTGTCTTCTTCCTATATTCAAAGCGTTCGAGCGTGCACTTTATGTTTTGATCGCTAGAAGAAACGCTTTCGCACATATGCATGAGCAGAAAGAATAAAGCGAAAAGTAATTTTTAACACGATGGGATTATAACTACTTGAACTTCATTTAATTTTTAATCAACGTCTAAGTAGACAAGGAACTTCTAATCCAGCGTTACTGCGTACTTTTCTGGAGTCTCTCTTGATTCTCCACGCACTTTCGTTCGTTCGGCAAGTAAATCCCCTGCAGAAAGGCGCCAACGCCGTACTGTTGCTAACAGTGTTCATCAGGGCCGATAGGAACCTGTATTTTAACGCTGTGTCTAATGCCATAAACTAGAAGAAAAAAAAAACACTAACGATTCATAATTGTGTCTACGTGATTAAGAAATATTTCAAGCTATCTATTACGTTAGAGTTTTTTTGTAACATCAGCGCTTACAATTAAGCGAGAAAAAAAAAACACAGAAAAAACCGAAGCCGTTTTTGTGGTGCTTTTCTGCAAACTACGTAGAAACGAGGTAGCATTTTGACGTTTCTTCTATGAAGGTTATATTGAGCTTATTTATTTCAGACAAACTTTGTCACCTCCCTTAGGCCTTGGTTGTTGCAGAACGAGTTCACCCTGCTTCTTTGTCCCTAGCCTCTATGAATTCCCATATGGCGGGTTCGAATCTCGGCCGAGGTGCCCGCAATCTGACGGAGGCTTATGCGGTGAAGGCGCCGCGTAACCGAGCTTTCGGTTGCACGTCAAAAGATCCCCAGGTTGTCCAAATTATTCCTCAGTCCTCCGCTGGGGCGTGCCGTATGCCCGTCGTTGGTTTGGCACGTAAAACCCCCAAATTTGACTTTGACTTTCTCCCTAGCCAAACACTGTTCTCTTGCAAGAAGTTGCGAAGACGACATTTTAAAGTCATGTTTCCATTCCATTAACGATAGTTTCTTGGGCCAAATTGACATACTAAAAATCTTAAGGGTTCCTGAATCAGGTCTTTATGCATGTAAAAGGAGCGCCGGTCAAATAGAAAAAAAAGGAAAAAAGAAACTAGGCGCATTGCTATAAAAAAAGAAACGGCGGTGGTTTACCATATTTACACAAAAAACACATAATCTAAAACAAGCGGCAAATAGATATGGTGTTCCCTTAGTACTCTCAGTCTCTGCCACCAAAAGATGCGACAAATTTGTTCTCAGGTTCGCGCTAGAGCCACTAAATAAGCTGCGCTTAGAGTATCGGCACTCCGTTCCCCGACATTGTTGTGGGCGCCGCCATTTTGGCTCGTATGCAGAGCAGACGCAACTGCTGATCGTCATAATTCAAAAGTGCGACCTCGTCAGCATTAGATTTGGTGTTAGGAAGCTCGTGTAATATTGCTTTGCTCTGTCGCGAACCGTTTAAACATTTGTGGAGGGCGGAAAAGCGTTTACCGTGATTTCCGATAAAGCTTCAGATAACTGGCAACCATGATTTTAAGACACAATATGGCCAACTGTCGCTACTCTGAGGCATAGCTTATTTAGTGGCACTAGTTCGCGCAATAGCGGAAAATATATGAAACACACGTGCCACGAAACGTGCGCGGCCTTTTGTTCCCTGCTTGTCAGGCGTTATGCCTACACCTTTTCCACAGGGGCGCATCCATATTGAATGCTGTCAGTTCTGGTGTGCGTTAAAACATCGCTTTGATCTCTCCACGCCGATGGAAGGTATTCACAAATATTTCGTGATTGTCACGCATTCCTGTTTTGCCTCACCATACTTTTTCGCATTTTGCAGGTTGCACTGTCTTATTATTTCGTTCCGCATACCAAATATTTAACCCACGTGACTGAAAACGAAATGAAACTATGTAGAGTATTCACTGGCGGCCATAGCTGTGTGCTGAACTGATGAGCGCGTGCTGACAGCGAGGTTCCACAGTTCTTTTGCAACGTGCATTTCGCATCATCAAGACTGTTGGTTTAGCAGCTTATTAATGAGAGCTCGTTTTGAGCATGCGCTCTGAACTGTGGGGTTTCCCTTGCTGCTACCCGTCTCGGGGAATGACACAGCACATCGGTTCAACAACACGTAAACATTTAATGACCGCTATCGCCTGCGGCGCGATCCCAACAGCCCCCGCGCATAAGCTGCGACGTCCCTTTATCAGCGGCGGAGCGCCGCTCGCGTGGCCAGTTGCCCTTGGCCCCCTCGTGGTCAAGATGACTACTCATGATTGTTGAAGGGGCGACCTGGGCCAACCGCTTGGAATCCCCAGGTTGCCCACACATCTCCCCCTTCCAAAAACGAAAGCGGAGGGCGTCTTAGATGGTCTCGGGGGCCTTCCTTCTGGGTCGCAAGGGTCTTCTCAGATGGGCGAGCACGGGTCCGACGTCAGTACTTCCGGACAGTACCGATGCGGCCGTGGGGGGGGTTCTGATGATGGGAGCTGCGTCGCCGCTGTCTGGCTCGAGGAACTAGAAATTAAAAACAACATGAAGCCATGGCGCGGTAGGAACAAGCGGCCGCGCACACGAAAGATGGCTGCCCCACTGTGCATACGGGAGCGCGGCCCCTTTCTCTTCTTCCCCCCCCCAAAACACAGAAGAGGGAATGAACATAATGCACTTAGAGCTCGTGCTACTCCCGGTCGTCTTCACCGCCGTCTCAAGTTGTACCGCGGCAGAGACGGTGCGGAATCTTCCGAGAGGTGGTCCGGATAGTTGCCATCTGGAACCTGCGACACATCTACCTCCTCGGGTTCATAGAAAGCTTTTAGGTCGGCGACATGAATAGACCCGCATATTTCAGCAGATTCGCAATGCACCAGCTCGTAAGACAGGTTGGAGAGCTTCTTACTAGCACGGTAGGGGCCATCCCACCTCTTTGCTAAAGAGGCCGCGCGAAGCCTCTAGCAGCATCACTCAGCGGATGAGTTCGCCTCAGTACCAGATCTCCTACCTTGAACTGCAGATTTCGCCTCCCCTTGTTGTACTGGTTTGCCTGCTGCAGTCTCAAGACGTCGAGGCTCTCTCGATCTTCACGCAGGTTCTCCGTGAAGCGCTTCCAGAGATCTTCTGCGAACTGCGTGGTAGTGCACTGCATGCTTGCAGGATCTGTACAAAGAAGGCAGTTTCCCAGGGGAAACACAAGCTCTTTCCCAAAGTTAAGTTGAGCCGGAGTAAAACCTGTGGACCGGTTGATTGTTGTGCGGGCAGCGAATGCCATTTCCGCCAATTTCGCGTCCCAGTCTTTGTGTCGCTCTGTATGTGCTACAAGCATTTGCTTCAGGTTACGGTTCACTCTTTCCGTGATGTTCGCCTGTGGATGGTATGGCGAAGTTCGTTTGTGCCGTATGCCTAGCGTCTTACACGCATCCACGAACACCTTGCTAACAAAATAAGAAGCGTGGTCTGTAATAAGCATTGCGGCAAAGCCAAAGCGCGCGAACGTCTCGAGAAGACAGTCCCAGATTTTCCTAGAATCTAATTTGCGTAAAGGAAACATTTCGACCCACTTCGTGAAATGGTCGGTCACTGCAAGCAAATACTGATTGCCGCGTGGACTACGGGGAAAGGGACCGACAACGTCGCAGGCAACACACTCCCAGGGGTACCTGCTTTCTACCGAGTGCATCAAACCTGGTGGTTGGCCACCTCGGGGCTTCGTCTTCTGACAAACCGGGCAGCTACGTGTGTACAGTCGGCACGGAATGAAACGCGAACAAGGAGCGCATGGTTTTCGACCCCCGCTGAGTCACCTAGAGACGCAACACCAAAGGTTTGGATGCACTGAGCAAGAGTCTAACACATCGAAGGAGGAGCCATCTTCTTGCAGCTCCCATCTGGTTCAGGTGGTGCAGCATCTAGCAAAAACCATGCACCCACTGTTCGTGTTTCATTCCGTGCCGACTGTACCTCATTACATCCTGGCTCATACCTGGCCACGTTGCAATTTGGGACAACTTTTCATAAGTTTTGCTCCCACTGCTGTGGCCTGCCAATGCGGGATCATGCATATACCTTATAAATGACTTACGCAGTTTGCGTGGTATTACAGTCCGGAATGGCGGGCCGCTGGACCCATCGTCCACCTGGGGGATGTATCGCAGCAGGATGCCGTCGCTGCTGAGCTGATTATTAAGTGTTTAATGGCGCAAAAGCAACATAGGCCATGCTGCGCCAAAGAAACGGTTAAAAGAGTCTATAGTAAAAGAAAGGAATTACTATGCAGAAGATTTATAACTGGTTCAGGTAGCCCGTTTTTCTAAGGAAATCTAAAATGCGATGGAAGGGGACTAAAGGTTATCTCCCAGCAAGAAGGCTGGATGAAATGGTAGAAATCCGGAAAGTGAAGGGAAGCTTGTTCGACGTTCTTGATCAAAGACTTTGCAGTGCCAAAGAATGTGCAATATAGTTAGCAATTCACCACAGTGCTCACAGAGTGGCGTGTCCTCCCCACAGAGAAGATGGCGATGGGTCACACGCGAATGTCCAATTCTCAACCGACACATTAAAACTTCATGGCGACGGTCTCTATGGTATGAACTCTCCCATACCCCCAAACGTGGTTTGACAACATGCAGCTTATTATCTATTTCTTTGTCCCAATCTAGCTGCCAGGCGTTATGAATTGCTCTTTTGAGAACTGGTATAAAATCTTCTTGAGGCAGCCCAATGGGTGTTGCCAGAGCATCCTTGGTAGAGGCTGCTAGCCTATCCGCCTTTTCATTACCTGAAATTCCCACATGGCTTGGTACCCAGCACATCTTGATAATGTATCCCATTTGGGAGGCCAGGTTTAGCTCTACACGTACTTGTTGCACAAGCCGATTCTTAGAATCGCTGAGGGAACAGAGAGAGAGGAGGGCACTCTGGGAGTCCACAAAGAAAATTGCTTTCCTGATATTGTTGCCTAATATATATTCAATACCCATGAGCACAGCATAAAGCTCTGCTGTAAAAATGCTGGCAAAAGAGTCAAGCCGTCGAGCTTTCACAAACTGTTCTGAATATACAGCCGAACCGACAAAGTGTGGAGTTTTTGCACCATCAGTAAAGAATTGTGCATAGTCCCCATACTTAGCTTGCAAGGTCATAAACTCTTGCTGAAGAACTAGTGGCGCAACAGATCGTTTATTGTATTTCGTCAGCGACCAGTCACAGCTATAGTGCACCGCCTTCCAAGGAGCAATGCTTCGAACTCTCGTCATCAAGCTACGCTCGGGAAGTTCAAGCTGCAGGGATGCAGACATACTTTGAATGCGGAGGCTTAAAGGCCGTGTTATACTTGGCTTGTTTTCAAAAAGACGTAAAAAAGGAGATACCTGCAAACAGCGGAAAGATGGGTGTTCAGGGTCTGATTTGACTTTATAACTATAGCATAGACTGAGGTACTGTCTTCGCTTTTCTAGTGGCATTTGGTACGTCTCTGCATACAAACTCGGGACAGGCGACGTTCGGAAGGCTCCCGTGGCAAGTCGAAGTCCAAGGTGATGCACGGGATCTAGCATCTTTAAAGATGACGGTCGTGCCGAGCCATATACAACCGCACCATAGTCGAGACGGGAACGAACCAGCGAGTTGTAGAGTCGCAAGAGGCACCTCCTGTCAGAACCCCAGGACATGTGTGCAAGTACCTTGAGAACATTAGCAGATTTAAGACACTTTCTCTTCAGTTCCTTTAGATGGGTCTGAAAAGTGAGCTTCTTATCAAAAATTACACCCAAGAACTTGTGTTCATGCCTAACGGGAATGTCAGTGCCATTCATCTGCAAGCTGGGATCTAGCGACAACCCCCGACGTAATGAAAAAGGCACGCACACCGTTTTCTCTGGTGCAAACCTGAACCCATTTTCATCGGCCCACTTACTCATCCTATTTATTGCTATCTGCAATTGGCGCTCACAAATTGACAAGTTGCATGAGGAGAAAGCGATCTGGACATCGTCTACGTACAATGAATAAAAAACTGATGGTGGTATAACTGTAGCTAGACTGTTGATCTTAATTGCGAACAGGGTAACACTCAAGACACCTCCTTGTGGGACGCCGTTTTCCTGTGTAAAAACATCTGAGAGCGTGGATCCCAAGCGGACCTGAAAAAAACGGTCTGTCAAGAAGTCCCTTATGCAACGCAGCATGCGACCACGAACACCGCACCTATACAGGTCCTGAAGTATTCCGTACCGCCAAGCCGTATCGTATGCCTTCTGTAAATCAAAAAGACAGATAGGCAATGCTGCCGGTTCACAAAAGCCTCACGCACGAGAGTCTCCAACCGGACAAGGTGATCTAAGGTCGAGCGACCTCTTCTAAAACCACACTGGTTTTTATCGAAAATTTTCTTTTGTTCTAGAATGTATACTAGCCTTCTGTTTATAAGCCTTTCATAGGTTTTTCCTAGGCAACTAGTCAGTGCTATAGGCCGATAACTTGCTGGTAGGGAAGGGTCTTTGCCAGGCTTCAAGATGGGAATGATGTGTGCTCGCTTCCAGCACCGTGGAAAACAAGAAGCTTCCCATAAATGATTAAAGAAAGACAACAAATGCACCAAGGATTCAGCCGACAGGTGCCTCAGCAGTTCATAATGGATCATATCTGGACCAGGTGCTGACTGCTTCCTTACTGCAAGGGCCATTTCAAGCTCACACATTGTGAACGGCCGGTTGTAACCAGTATCACTTCCAGAGAAATCAATTGGCTGTTTTTCTGCTAAGGACTTGAACTTTTTAAATTTAGTAGTGTAATTTGAAGAACTGGAGACCTCTTGAAAATGATTAGCAAGAATGTCAGCCTGATCTTTTAGCGATGGGGACGATGAAGGAAAAAGGGGGATGCTGAAAGAGTGATAAGTACCTCGAATTTTCCTAACACGATCCCATACCTCTTTTGCAGGAACAAAGCTATTTATGGAGGACACATATTTCACCCACGAGGTCCATTTGGCTTGTTTTCGTGTCCAACGAGCTTTTGCTTTACACTGTTTGAATTTCATCTTGTTCTGAACAGTCGGGTACCGCCGAAACCTTCCCCAAGCCTTATCCTGAGCTTTTATGGTGGTTGTACAGTCCTTGTTCCACCAAGGCTTGCATTTCTTGGGAATATTTCCAGAAGTTCGGGGAACTGACACAGAAGCAGCATTTATAATTTTTTCAGTAAGGTAAAGAGTCGCTTCCTCAGGAGACATAGCTAATAAAACAGTGGGATCGACCACTGCCTCCAGAGAAAATAAAGCCCAGTCGGCTTTATCTAACTTCCACCTGGGAACACAAGCTCGAAGAGAAGGGAGTGATACTGAGCTTTCTAAAATGACAGGGAAATGGTCACTACCAAAAGGGTTTTCTAAAACCTTCCAAGAAAAACAAGGAAGTAAAGTCGGTGATGATATGGAAAGATCAATGGAAGTAAAAGTATTATGAGGTGCACTAAAAAAAGTCGGTTGTCTTTTGTTTAAAAGGCAAAGGCCAGATGACAGTAAAAAACGTTCTATGACACCGCCACGGGAGTCTTGACGAGCACTGCCCCACATGGGGTGGTGTGCATTAAAATCTCCTAAAATTAAAAAAGGCTGTGGGAGTTGGTCCACAAGTCCTTGCAGGTCATGTAAATGCACTGGAAGGTTTGGTGGAAGGTAAAGCGAAACAACTGTAATTAAGCGGTCAAGCAGAACACGAACTGCTACTGCCTCTAAGGGGGTTGCGAGAGGGACAGAAGCACAGGCAATACCACTCTGCACAACCACAGCTACTCCACCAGAAGAGGTGTTGCAAGAAACACGGTCTTTTCTAAAAACCTGATGTCGCCGTAGTACCTGTGTATGAGTTTCATTAAGATGAGTCTCCTGTAAACAGATGGCAACAGGCTGGAGCTCATCGAGAAAAAAGTTGACATCATCAATATTACGAAAAAGACCGCGGCAGTTCCACTGCATGATACCTATATTTTTAACCATTTAAAACACAATAAGTATAACATAAAAATTATATTAAAAAGCTATGTTCCTTAGGGTTTAAAATCTATTTTCACACGCGGTGCACTTTGTTTTTTAGGGAGGTCTTTCTGCTTCCGATTAGAGTCACCGGAGGCAGAAGTGGCGGATTCTGATCTTGAGAGGAGAGCCTCCTCATCAGATCTCGACCCACCCTCATCCATGGGCTCGTCTGCAGCTGCTGGCAGCTGACCCTTGGAGGTCGACTGCCTTGACACTTCCCCAGGCTTCCTCTGGGGAGCAGAGGTGTGGGGAGGTAGGCCCCGGCCCCGAGAGGTCGAAGCAGCCGGTTGAGCAGGAGACGTCATCTCCTGTTCTGGGGTGGATGCTGACAAAGCAGCATTCACCTTCCGGTTTGGAGGCGGTGCCACTGGCACCGCTCCCGGGGGTTTGGAGGGGGACCGTGACGGGAGACGCAGGTCGTCCAAAGACGTCTGCGTTCCCATCGACACCACTGGCCGCGCTGGTCCCCTGCGCACGGCCTCGGCATAAGAGCCTTTCGATAGAAAGGCAAAACGCTTCTTTGCCTCAACATAGGTAATGTTTTCAGAAACTTTTAATTTAAGAACTTCTTTTTCATCTTTCCACATAGGACATGATCGGGAGTATGCCGGGTGATTGCCACTGCAGTTTGCACAATGAGGCTCATTATCGCACGCATCTGCGACATGCTCCTTGCTGGAGCACTTTGCACAGGTGTCCCTTCCTCGACAGTTCCGGGACCCATGACCGAACCGCTGGCACTTAAAGCACCGTTGAGGGTTCGGTACATAAGGTCGGACCCGGCACTGAAGGTAACCTGCCTTTACAGTCTGTGGCAGAGTGGTTGAATCGAAAGTCAAAATGATGTGTTTTGTCTTCCGTTCCACACCATCACGGCGGATAGTGATTCGTTGTGCAGCAATAACTCCTTGACTTGAGAGGCCCTCAATTATCTCTGGCTCAGGGGAGTCAAGCAAGTCATCCTCAGAAATGACCCCTTGAACACTGTTCAGTTTGCGGTGAGGACTGACGCTTACTTTGTAGTCTGAGACAAGGTTGAGTTTAAGAAGGGCATCACTTTGCTGCTTTGTATTGACTTCGACAAGGAGATCATCAGATCCCATCTTCTTTGCACTGTAATTGGCGCCAATAACACCCTCAAGAACTTTGGAAACCAGAAAGGGGGAAAGTTTGCCAAGCGGTTTGTCACCTTCGGAGTGCATTACGAGAAACTTCGGAAATTTCAGCAGTTCAAAAGATTGTTTCATGGTGTTGAGTGCTTCGGTGCGGACCCTTTTGGGGGCCGATCAAAAGGTTTAAGTTTGGAACCCATATGAATGGGGAGGGTTTTCGGAAACTGTGGTGCACCGCCCACCACCGAGCCCAACAAGGGAATAGGTAACGCTCCATAACAAGAAAGGCTTGGCTGAAGACGTTACTCTATTAGTGCTGCCCAGTCTCTATAACCAAGTGTGGTTCTAGACAAGGTGTCTATCGCCACCCAAGGTTAGCCCTTGCCGCCAAAGAAGTTGAAAAAGGAAAGGAGAGAAATGAGAAGAGTGAAAAGGAGGAGAAGACAAGGCTGAAAGTAGGGAGGGGATAGTAGAAGTGGCGACTAGACTGAATCATCCTGGCCGGGCCTTACCAGGACTCCCGTCTATGAGAAGCGGGGGCCGAAGTGGTGTATTGCCTCACCCGGGGGGCCCCGAAGGGTCCAAACCTACCCCGGGCTCGGCTCAACCACCAGGATGCCCTTTTCCCCAGACACGGGAAAGCCACGCACAGCCAGACGTGGGCGGGCGAACCCGCATGGCTCGGGGTCCGTGGAGACGCCACTCTCCAAACACCTGCTTTCACAGGTGCCCCCTGCGGGGTCGCTGCTGAGCAGGTACGAGTCCAAGTCTCTGGGATTCCCAGCGTCAGCCGAGTTTTCTTCTGCCAGCTGGTGAATCACCTTCTGACAAAGTCCATCGGACAGCTGGGCCACTCGGAGCTCCTCTCTGCTCACCAGGGTTCCCCACCGCGAATCTGGTGTGATGGGCGCCGCATTGGCCAGTGCCACCAAGTCGGGATCCACCTGCATTTCCTGCCCGAGAAGTGGAGCACGGGATAACGCATCTGCAACGTGGTTAGCCGCTCCACGCTTGTACTCGATTGTGTATTTGTAGCGCTGGAGCGAAAGGGCCCATCGAGCGAGTCGTCCTGCAGGGTTTTGAAGCCCTTTGAGCCACGAGAGAGCCATGTGGTCAGTTTGAATGCTAAACGAAGCGCCGTCAAGGTACATGTCAAACTTCTTAAGCGCAAAAATAATTGCCAGACACTCTTTTCGGTTGTTGAGTAGTTTCGCTCCGCTCCGGTTAACGTATGACTGGCGAAAGCGACGGGACGAAGAACGCTGTCATGTTCCTGCAGAAGAACTGCTCCTAGTCCGTAATCGCTTGCGTCGGTCTGCAAGATGAACGGACGATTCAAGTCGGGCAGATTTAAACACGCGTTTTCAGTCACAGCCCTTGAAAGGCACGCGAATGCGGTTTGCTGCTCTTGCCCCCAGCACCATCTCGTTTTTTTGCGGAGCAATCGGTTCAGAGGTTCAGTTATCTCAGCGCATTGCGGAATAAAATCTCTATAAAACGCAATCATCCCGAGATATCTCTGTAGGCTTTTGACGTCATAAGGGGGTGGGTACTCCGTTATTGCGCGCAGCTTATCTTCATTCGGGCGCAGCGTTCCGTTATCTACAACAAATCCGAGAAGGTTGATTACAGGCGATGCCAACTGGACTTTATCTGGATGAATCGTAAGGCCGGCCTGACGCATTCGTTCGAGTATGATGTGAAGGTGCACGAGATGCTCCTCGAATGTTCGTGAAAACACCACTACGTCATCCATGTACGCCATCGCAAACTCGTACTTCGCGTCACCGAGCACAACGTCCATTAGGCGTTGAAAGCTGGCGGGAGAGTTGGACAAACCAAAGGGAAGGCGAGTGAATTCGAACAACCCCCTGTGGCAAATGAATGCGGTCTTCTTTACATCAGCCGGATGAACTTCGATTTGAAGAAATCCGCGGCTGCAATCGAGGGTTGTGAAAACAGTCGCGTTTCCAAGGGCATACATTACTGAGGAAATACTAGGAAACGGGTAACTGTCTCTGACTGACACTTCATTTAGGCGCCTGTAATCAACACAAAGCCTTGCTGTGCCGTCCTTCTTTGGAGCAAGGACCACCGGGGAAGCCCATGGGCTTTTTGACTGACGTACTGCGCCTGTGTCGATCATTTCCGATAGCGCCGCATCAAGAAGTTCGCGCTTGTGAGCACTTATGGGTCTCGGATTACACCTCCGCGGGAGTGCATCCTTAGTTTCGATGCGGTGCCGTAGGAGATCGGTTTTCCCAGGTCTTTCCGTGAACATCGGCGAGAAGGGTTCCAGCAGTTGCTGGAGCTGCTTCTGGTTGTCCTCACCGGAACACTTTTGCACGGCTTTGAGCACGCTGTCTGGAAGTAAAGATATCTGCCCGGCAAAGTTTAACGGGAACGCTTGGCCGCGAATACAATCCTGCCGTCTGGTAAACGGCGTTAATGCCGTTTCGCCTCCCAACCAATATCCGGCTTGGCCGAAGTCTAGCAAAACCCGCTCCGCTGCAATAAAATCTCTACCCAGGATCATGGGCACTGGCAGTTCCGGAAGGTATACGAACCGTTGTCTTCGTTTTCTGCCATGAAAGGAAATTCGTAACCTGACTGCACCGGCAGCAGGCAGTACGGACCCCGATGCTACCTGCAATTTCACGTTTGCTGACCGGAGATGTATCTTTTTCTTGTTACATTCCGCAAATACAGCATCCCCAATAAGCGATATGTTTGCACCAGTATCTAGAAGAGCGGCTACTGGTGTACCTAGTACATTCACAGTCATACGAGGTTCAAGAGACTTGGGTGTAGCTTCGATTCTACTCACAGCTGGGATGAGCACTGTCGGTTTCTCGTTTAGTGAGGTTGTTCCTACCCCCGTCGGCTGGTGCGAGTCCATTAGCGCCCGGCCATCCAGGGCGACCATCCTTGGTGTTGAGAAATTCCAAGCGGCTCTGACGCTGGGGATCGGGCAGGAATCTGACTGGCCGACCTTTGGCTGAAAGGGAATCGCATTAGGGTCCAACTCAAATGCAGTTGCTTCGGGTAGCTTACGACCGGGAACAGTGGAAGCTGTTCGCCCGGGGATCAGTGCAAAGGCACGACGCGCCAGGAGTCTCATGACCGAGAATGTTGTGAGCTGGCCGCCCGGGTGTCGACTGCAACAGCAGGCACGCCGGGAGTCTCAAGACCGCGAACGGTGTGAGCTGGGCGCCCGGGTGTCGGTGTGAAAGCCGACACGCCGGGAGTCTCATGACGGGGAGTGTTGTGAGCTGGCCGCCCGGGTGTCACTGCAACAGCAGGCACGCCGGGAGTCTCAAGACCGCGAACGGTGTGAGCTGGGCGCCCGGGTGTCGGTGTGAAAGCCGACACGCCGGGAGTCTCACGACGAGGGAGTGTTGTGAGCTGGCCGCCCGGTTGTCGACTGCAAGAGCAGACACGCCGGGAGTCTCAAGACCGCGAACGGTGTGAGCTGGGCGCCCGGGTGTCGGTGTGAAAGCCGACACGCCGGGAGTCTCACGACGAAGAGGGAAAGTGTTATGAGCTGGCCGCCCGGTTGTCGATGCGAGAGCAGACACGCCGGGAGTCTCAAGACCGCGAACGGTGTGAGCTGGGCGCCCGGGTGTCGGTGTGAAAGCCGACACGCCGGGAGTCTCATGACGGAGAGTGTTGTGAGCTGGCCGCCCGGGTGTCACTGCAACAGCAGGCACGCCGGGAGTCTCAAGACCGCGAACGGTGTGAGCTGGGCGCCCGGGTGTCGGTGTGAAAGCCGACACGCCGGGAGTCTCACGACGAAGAGGGAAAGTGTTCATGAGCTGGCCGCCCGGGTTGTCGACTGCGACGAGCAGACACGCCGGGAGTCTCAAGACCGCGAACGGTGTGAGCTGGGCGCCCGGGTGTCGGTGTGAAAGCCGACACGCCGGGAGTCTCATGACGGGAAAGTGTTGTGAGCTGGCCGCCCGGGTGTCGACTGCAACAGCAGGCACGCCGGGAGTCTCAAGACCGCGAACGGTGTGAGCTGGGCGCCCGGGTGTCGGTGTGAAAGCCGACACGCCGGGAGTCTCATGACGAAGGGGAAAGTGTTCTGAGCTGGCCGCCCGGTTGTCACTGCAACAGCAGGCACGCCGGGAGTCTCAAGACCGCGAACGGTGTGAGCTGGGCGCCCGGGTGTCGGTGTGAAAGCCGACACGCCGGGAGTCTCATGACGGAGAGTGTTGTGAGCTGGCCGCCCGGGTGTCACTGCAACACCAGGCACACCGGGAGTCTCAAGACCGTGAACGGTGTGAGCTGGGCGCCCGGGTGTCGGTGTGAAAGCCGACACGCCGGGAGTCTCACGACGAAGAGGGGAAGTGTTATGAGCTGGCCGCCCGGTTGTCGATGCGAGAGCAGACACGCCGGGAGTCTCAAGACCGCGAACGGTGTGAGCTGGGCGCCCGGGTGTCGGTGTGAAAGCCGACACGCCGGGAGTCTCATGACGGGGAAAGTGTTGTGAGCTGGCCGCCCGGGTGTCACTGCAACAGCAGGCACGCCGGGAGTCTCAAGACCGCGAACGGTGTGAGCTGGGCGCCCGGGTGTCGGTGTGAAAGCCGACACGCCGGGAGTCTCACGACGAAGAGGGAAAGTGTTATGAGCTGGCCGCCCGGTTGTCGATGCGAGAGCAGACACGCCGGGAGTCTCAAGACCGCGAACGGTGTGAGCTGGGCGCCCGGGTGTCGGTGTGATAGCCGACACGCCGGGAGTCTCATGACGGAGAGTGTTGTGAGCTGGCCGCCCGGGTGTCACTGCAACAGCAGGCACGCCGGGAGTCTCAAGACCGCGAACGGTGTGAGCTGGGCGCCCGGGTGTCGGTGTGAAAGCCGAGACGCCGGGAGTCTCATGACGGGGAGTGTTGTGAGCTGGCCGCCCGGGTGTCACTGCAACAGCAGGCACGCCGGGAGTCTCAAGACCGCGAACGGTGTGAGCTGGGCGCCCGGGTGTCGGTGTGAAAGCCGACACGCCGGGAGTCTCACGACGAAGAGGAAAGTGTTATGAGCTGGCCGCCCGGTTGTCGATGCGAGAGCAGACACGCCGGGAGTCTCAAGACCGCGAACGGTGTGAGCTGGGCGCCCGGGTGTCGGTGTGAAAGCCGACACGCCGGGAGTCTCATGACGGAGAGTGTTGTGAGCTGGCCGCCCGGGTGTCACTGCAACAGCAGGCACGCCGGGAGTCTCAAGACCGCGAACGGTGTGAGCTGGGCGCCCGGGTGTCGGTGTGAAAGCCGACACGCCGGGAGTCTCACGACGAAGAGGAAAGTGTTATGAGCTGGCCGCCCGGTTGTCGATGCGAGAGCAGACACGCCGGGAGTCTCAAGACCGCGAACGGTGTGAGCTGGGCGCCCGGGTGTCGGTGTGAAAGCCGACACGCCGGGAGTCTCACGACGAAGAGGAAAGTGTTATGAGCTGGCCGCCCGGTTGTCGATGCGAGAGCAGACACGCCGGGAGTCTCAAGACCGCGAACGGTGTGAGCTGGGCGCCCGGGTGTCGGTGTGAAAGCCGACACGCCGGGAGTCTCATGACGAAGAGGGAAGTGTTGTGAGCTGGCCGCCCGGTTGTCGATGCGAGAGCAGACACGCCGGGAGTCTCAAGACCGCGAACGGTGTGAGCTGGGCGCCCGGGTGTCGGTGTGAAAGCCGACACGCCGGGAGTCTCACGACGAAGAGGGAAAGTGTTATGAGCTGGCCGCCCGGTTGTCGATGCGAGAGCAGACACGCCGGGAGTCTCAAGACCGCGAGCGGTGTGAGCTGGGCGCCCGGGTGTCGGTGTGAAAGCCGACACGCCGGGAGTCTCATGACGGAGAGTGTTGTGAGCTGGCCGCCCGGGTGTCGACTGCAACAGCAGGCACGCCGGGAGTCTCAAGACCGCGAACGGTGTGAGCTGGGCGCCCGGGTGTCGGTGTGAAAGCCGACACGCCGGGAGTCTCACGACGAAGAGGGAAAGTGTTATGAGCTGGCCGCCCGGTTGTCGATGCGAGAGCAGACACGCCGGGAGTCTCAAGACCGCGAGCGGTGTGAGCTGGGCGCCCGGGTGTCGGTGTGAAAGCCGACACGCCGGGAGTCTCATGACGAAGAGGAAGTGTTATGAGCTGGCCGCCCGGTTGTCGACTGCGAGAGCAGACACGCCGGGAGTCTCAAGACCGCGAACGGTGTGAGCTGGGCGCCCGGGTGTCGGTGTGAAAGCCGACACGCCGGGAGTCTCACGACGAAGAGAGGAAGTGTTATGAGCTGGCCGCCCGGTTGTCGATGCGAGAGCAGACACGCCGGGAGTCTCAAGACCGCGAGCGGTGTGAGCTGGGCGCCCGGGTGTCGGTGTGAAAGCCGACACGCCGGGAGTCTCATGACGAAGAGGAAAGTGTTGTGAGCTGGCCGCCCGGTTGTCGCTGCGAGAGCAGACACGCCGGGAGTCTCAAGACCGCGAACGGTGTGAGCTGGGCGCCCGGGTGTCGGTGTGAAAGCCGACACGCCGGGAGTCTCACGACGGAGAGTGTTGTGAGCTGGCCGCCCGGGTGTCGACTGCAAGAGCAGGCACGCCGGGAGTCTCAAGACCGCGAACGGTGTGAGCTGGGCGCCCGGGTGTCGACGCGAACGCGGACACGCCGGGAGTCTCATGACGGAAAGTGTTGTGAGCTGGCCGCCCGGTTGTCGATGCACGAGCAGACACGCCGGGAGTCTCAACACCGCGAACGGTGTGAGCTGGGCGCCCGGGTGTCCGTGCAAGACCGGACACGCCGGGAGTCTCACAACTGAGAGTGTTAGGAGGAAGAAAAAGTGCTGGAGGGCCACCGAGGGTCGATAGAAAAGCGTCAGTCCCCGGAGCCCGTGTGAGCCTCCGGGAGGCCCGGAGGCGGCTGCGACGGCTCGACCTTGTGGATTGTGTTTTCGGCGCGGCCGGCGGAGAGTAGAAATTTCTTACCACCGCCGGCCGTAGCCGTTTCCCTGTGTCTGAGGCGGCCGCTGCCGTTCGCTGCAGTCCCAGTGTATGTGTCCTGGCTGGCCGCATCGAAAACAACGGGGCGTGGCCCGCCCGTCGGCTTCGTGAGGTGTCCCGCTCTTTCTTGCCTCTCCCAAGCTCCGCGTTACCGGTCCAGAGGCCAAGAACTCATCTTGATCAATGGAGGGGCTGTAGCGTTGTGAATGTATGCCCTCATAACCGCTGCACCTCCGTGATTCGTATGCACGAGGATCTAGGGCTCGGGGGACAGACGCCTGATTGGAATCGTCTGGTTCTCTCTCGACTCTATGTACATGTGCGTTTCCAGACCACGCAAATGATGGTTCCAGAGTCATGTTCTGCGGTGGAGGGGGCGGTATCTTAGTTCCGCGAGGATGTCGCCCTGGATGGTGATCGCTTCCCGTGCCATCTCGTCTAAATTCTTAAAGGTGCGTCCCCTGAGATGGGGGTGGAAACGCGGGTGGCTTTGGCGGATGGCGCGTTGTACTTTCTCCGCGTCTGGTGCCGCGGCGTCGGCGATATCGTACAGGCCCTGGAGAGCCCTTACAAACTCAATGAGTGACTCTTCCGGGTGCTGTGTGCGCGCGCGCAGCTCGTCCCTAATCCGCATGCTGTAATCCGGAGGCAGAAACTCCGTCCTAAATCGCGCCTCGAAATCTGACATACTTGTGAATTTGGTTTGTCTTTGCCTCCACAGTGCTGCACTGTCTGTCAGTGCAACCGGCAAAAGGCGGGTGAGGATGGTTTCGTCGTCAATTCCCGACGCAGCTTGGTAGTCCCGCAGTTCCGAGACGAACATCGCGACTGACTTGCTATCTGCGTACCCCGAAAAAACCGGGACGCTAAGCGAAAGCCTTAGGTAGTCCCTGGGGGCGTACTTCCAGCAGGGGTGGAGCTTGAGCGCATCATCTGCTCTCGTTGTATCTGAAGAAGCATGGTCATGGCCACTCTTAGTTCTGCTAGACCACCCTCTGCTGATGCGCCTGCCGGGACTGAGACTGCAGGCTTAGCGTCCGGCTTTATGTCGCTGGCGGCGTTATCCGCGAGTGCACCGAGCGTCAAAAGGTCGTCCTCACTCACGTTTCTGTCGGCGTCCTCTGTAGACGCCATCGTGTTGAAGTGGAGGCTTCCGCAGGTCAATGAACTTAGGCTTGCGAAGAAACGCCCCCTCAAATGTGGGCAAACTCAGGAACGCAAAAATGAACTACGTGAAACGTAAGAATGAACCCAGTTTGCGGCCATCCTCCCAGACGAGCAGCATATCACGTCTGGGCGCCAGTGTGGGGTTTCCCTTGCTGCTACCCGTCTCGGGGAATGACACAGCACACCGGTTCAACAACACGTAAACATTTAATGACCGCTATCGCCTGCGGCGCAATCCCAACAGCCCCCGCGCATACGCTGCGGCGGCCCTTTATCAGCGGCGGAGCGCCGCTCGCGTGGCCAGTTGCCCTTGGCCCCCTCGTGGTCAAGATGACCACTCATGATTGTTGAAGGGGCAACCTGGGCCAACCGCTTGGAATCCCCAGGTTGCCCACAGAACATCGTCCTCAAATAGCGCGTCCAAAGCATGGCCCCCGACTGGTGGCCCATGCGTGCAGCCGCATGCAGCTTACGTGTGAACATAGCTTTAGTAGCTTGCACTCGCACGGGCTTGTTCGCACAAGCAGAGACCAGGCGGCGGCCAGTCGCCTTGCTTGCATCTTCTATAGTATTCTTCTTTCCTGTGGACAAAGCGATGTCGGAAAAACTGGACGGTGTCTCAATGACCGGCTGCGAAAGCATAATGTCTGTTCGATTCGCCTGAACTGGCTGAACTAGTTCAGCAGTGCGAGGAACTGGTGCATTCGATTCAACCGGAAGTTGCACGGCCGCTGCACTGGCGCGTTCGATTAATCCCAGTTATGAACGAGTTCAGACCCAGTTCCTCAAAATCGTGCACCGGCTCCGGAGTCAGTTCAGCGTCTGTGCGAGAAGCAGACGACAAGAGCAGACGGTGATAGCAGCTAGACTACACTCGTCGTCCGTCTCTGCTCGCGGTGCCATTTTCGCAGCTGTCGCTCAAATGTCTTCGATGTTTAACAATAACGCTGATACGGAGTGTCATGCATGTGGCATGCATGAGGCAGCGGATTCAGCGCGCGCCGTCGCCGACGGGTTACCGGGCTTTGTGATTGTTATATTTTTGTTACCCGTGGTGTGCGCTGATTGGTGCGACGAGAAAAAGCCGTGACTGACGACGAAAGGACCGAGGCTCGAGACGGTGCGCGAGGAGTGGAAGGAACGCGGTGGGCTGGAGCTGGTGCAAGCACGACTTCGAACCGGAATAAAACGCTTTCCCCCAAAGGCTGGCTCCCTGCCTTCCCGGGTCCCACGGCGCCCAAACCTCAAGCCGTGACTGGCGCAGTCGACAGCGGGAGTTCAGCTACGGAACCTTGGGGTGAGCGGCCAGCTCCAACACCGCACAGACGTCGCCGAGTTCAAGCAAGCCCGGATTTTTGCCTGCCACAACCGACGGAGCGGTGGGTCTGGCATACTACACGGACGTTGCCAGTTCAAGCAAGCCAGGCTTTTCGTCTACCATATGCGACGGAGCGGCGAGTCCGGAGCACAGCACGAACGGTGCTGACAGCACGCAAACTCGGCTTTTCGGCGGCCATGCAACCGGACGCCAGGCGAGCGCTTGGCGTGACCAGTGGGACGAACGCTGCATGACGCAGCCTCAGCGCAAGAACCAACGGCGGAAAACAAGACTTCCAGTCTTCGAGAGGGACAGGAACTACTGCCTGCAAGCGGTAGAATCCGGATTTCAGTGATGCACGGACCCTGAGACATTCCTGTTAGGCATTTCCGCTGCCAGTGCTTCCGACTGCCCATCGACGACGAAGAGCTGGTCAACCTGAATTGGTGAGCGCATATGCTTGTCTATTTGGGTTGAATGATCACTCGAGCAATGGCGAAGAACTATGAGTCGGGCAAAGGGGAGGGTAAAATGCCTGATAAATTTAAGGAGCCTGATGACGCATCAGAGGATGAGGGGAGAACTGATTCTGAAGTGATGAACACTCGGTTGGAAATTGAAAAAATAAAGCTCGAACAAATACGGGCACAAATTGAGCTCCAAAAATTGCAGAAGGAAAATGGTGGTGGTGCAAATGGGGGTTGGGATTACAACCAGAATCTGGGGTAGCCCACTATGCTGCACTCTTGACTAATGTGCTCAGCCGGATGCCCGGGGACAAAACCTTGGTGCCTGGCTGGTTTGAGGCGGTAGAAGTCATATTTCGATCCTTTCAGGTTCCTGACGAGATAAAAACTGTTCTGATAATGCCGTATATAGCTGACAGGGTCAGGTCAGCGATCATGTGCAGTGGCATGAAGGAACTGCCATCTTACGCTCAGCTAAAAGAACGAATTTTACGTGAGCTAAGATTGTCTCCAAACGAATACAAACGACTATTCACCACGGCAGGCAAATTGCGGGAAGAGTCCTGGAGCCAGTTCGCCGGCCGACTTAATAGCTACTTCAGTTATTATGTGAACAGTAGAAAAGTGGATACTTACGATGACTTGTTGCAACTAGTTGTCGCGGATAGGCTGAAGGAGTCCCTCCCTAATGAAATAAAAGCATATGTTGCCTTGAACGAAACGGGGGAGTGGCTGCGTCCCGAGGCGATAGCTAAGCTCGCTGAATGCCATCAGGAGAGTAATGCACAGAGGGTCCCAAAACCCTACCACAAGACAGACACTACTGGTGACTCTAGTCAGAGCGAGTCTATGACGCCTCCGAAAGAGAGAGGTCATACTGAGTATGTCGGCGACACTCGACGCTGTTTCGCTTGTGGGAAACAGGGTCATCTGGCAAGAAATTGCCCTGAGACCAATCCTAAGCTAACGGCACGAGTAAAAAGACCTTTAGACTGCGAACACGCCGAGCAATCAATCGAGGTACATGATAAACTAGTATCGCTGACTGAACAACACGAAGTGCTTGACGAAGAACGATTTGTGCAACTCCGCTCAGGAGACAAGCGCTTGAATGCTAGGGTTGATTCGGGGGCAGACATTACAGTGGTTCGAAGGTCGATGGCCACCATTTTGGACGAGAATCAAAAAGGGAAGGTTCGGTTGAAGGGCGCTTTCGGCCACGAGGTGGAGGCCGATCTCATGTATGTCCCGTTTCGACTTGGTAGCAGTGCGCTTGATACTGGAGTGGATACTTTACTGCTCTGTGCTGTAACCGAGCAGCTTGCCGGAGAAGTTGACGCGCTACTCACACCTGAGGATTTAGTAGCTTTAAGAGAAGTAGAACAGAAAGTGCCCTTGGTAGATCAGGTGGATCTTCCCTGTGACGCTGCGGTATTGAAGGAAGGGCCGGTGATAGAGGCATGCGTGGCGAGCACACAGTCGGAGGGTGAAAACGGGATTGTAGAGTCTGTGGACGAGCGAAGTGACGTAAACGAAATAGAATCTGAAGGTTGCCTTCAGTTTCGAACAGAGCAGAAGAACGACGAGTCGCTGAAGCCCTTGTGGCTACAGGCAAAAAAAGGGACTCATGGAATGCAAGTGGTTGATGGAATGCTGTTCCACAAAGAAAAAATAAATGGCAGAATTGTCAAGCAGCTAGTTTTACCGGAAAGCAGGCGGAAGACAGTGTTAGAAGTAGCCCACGACAAACCAGTTGGCGGGCATTTCGCTGGAAAGAAAACGCAACAGCGAATTAAGAATTCATTTTACTGGCCGAACATGCAGGAGCAGATTAGTAAATACTGCAAAGAATGCCATTACTGCCAGTTGAACGCGAGACCTAGAACCAGAGACCGTGTGCCTATTACCCCGCTAGTAAGACCAGATGTTCCATTCCAGACAGTTGTAATGGATTGTATTGGACCGTTAGATCCGGCGTCGTCGAGGGGGCACAAATATGCCTTGTGTCTGGTTGATGTGTGCACGAGATGGCCAGAAGTGGTTTGTATCAGATCGCTAACGGCGAAGGCAGTGTGTGACGCGCTGGTTGAAATATTCGCGCGAATGGGAGTGCCAGAAACAGTCTCGTCCGATCAGGGCACAAACTTCACGGCCGAGCTCACACAGGAGTTGCTGCGTAGGTTGGGGTCGTCACCCAGGTTCTCTACACCAGAACACCCAGAGAGCAATGGGCTAGTTGAGCGATGGAATGGTACGCTGAAGCGGATGTTGAGGCAAGTGATAGCGGAACATGGGCGGGGCTGGGATCGCCTAGTTCCTTGTCTACTTTGGGCCTACCGCGAAGTCCCGAATGAAACTACGGGGATGTCGCCATTTGAACTCATGTATGGACGTGCGCCGAATGGTCCACTGTCCATCCTAAAAAAATCGTGGACTGGTGACTGGACGCCCCCGTCCACGCTGGTTGAGTCGGCGGACAAATATCTGGTTAGATTAAGAAAACAAATGGCCGACATGACGCGAGTAGTAAAGGAACAGGCAGAGCACAAACAGAGGTCGTACGCCACGCGTTACAATCTCCGTGCGAAAGAGAAGGCCTTCTGTAGGGGCGATCTAGTGCTACTAAGGGACACGAGTGGTAAAAAGATGAACTTTCCTTGGTTGGGACCAGCGAAGATACTAGAGGTTAGGAGAAAGAACAGCTACGTAGTTGAGATGCCTGACGGTGGCCGTAAGTGGATCCACGCCAACAAACTTAGGCCATATGTGGCACGCGTTGACGCTGTTGGTGTTATCTTTGATGATCCGGACTTCGGTTCGGTGGAGGAACTCCCCACAGACGGGCGGGGAGCAGGTGAACCTGAATCACAGAAAACCGCGGAGGAAAAAGAGATGTACAGCGTGGTACAGCAGTTCGTACATGTCTTTTCTAGGCGCCCAGGAAAGTGTGCAAAAGGACTGCACAAGATAAGACTTGTTGAAGGTTCGCAACAAAAGAAGAGATATGCTTATAGGGTGCCGATAAAAATGAGAGCTGAGGTTGAAAGGCAGATAGAACAGCTTCTAGAATGGGGTATGATCTATCCAGTTGAATCAGAGTTTGCTCATCCGGTAGTGTGTGTAGCGAAGAAGGATGGGAGTGTGAGATTGTGCATCGATTATAGGCAATTAAACGCGATCACTGAAGTCGATGCCTTTCCAATGAATAATGCTACCGAAATGATCTGGATGGTCGCGAAGGCGTCGTACATAACAGTACTGGACCTAACCCGCGGGTATTGGCAAATACCAGTCGAAGAACGGTCTCAGAAGTTCACGGCATTCGTAACCAATCGTGGGCAGTACGCATGGAAAGTTATGCCCTATGGGTTGAAAAATTCAGCGGCAACTTTTCAGCGCGTGATGAATGAAGTGTTGCAACCACACAGAGAATATGCAGGCGCATATATCGATGACATTGCAATATATTCTTCTAAGTGGGAAGACCACCTTTTGCATGTAAAAAGCGTTCTCGAAACCTTAAGTCGCGTGGGGCTTACGGTGAAGCTGTCCAAATGCAGGTTTGCCCAGGGAATGGTCATGTACCTCGGCCACCAGATCGGCTCTGGGAGGCATGCTCCTGACCCCGTTCGTGTCAAGGCGATTCAGATCATGGAGAGGCCACAGACGAAGAAAGAACTGAAGAGCTTTTTAGGGCTAATGAACTACTATAGAGACTACATTGCGAACTATGCTGAAGTGGTGTTGCCGTTGACCGCGCGAACTGGAGACAGGACTCCGAACGTGTTACCGTGGGGTGACGAGGAGGAACAAGCGTTTCAAAAGGCAAAGCGTCTCCTGATGGAAGTTCCAGTCATGAGAGCGCCAGATGCCAGCCAGCCTTTTGTTCTGTCCACCGACGCATCGGATAGAGCTATAGGGGCATGTCTTGCCCAAAGGGCAGGTGATGGGAAAGAGTACCCGGTGGCGTTTCTCAGTAAAAAACTAACTGATCCCCAAACCCGGTGGGCTGTAATCGAACGTGAAGCTTACGCGATTGTGTGGGCCTTGGGTCAGTTGGAAACGTGGCTATTTGGGGCGGAGGTCGAAATTCGCACCGACCATAACCCTTTGCAGTATTTGGCGTCAGCAGCACCAAATAGTGCGAGGCTGACTCGTTGGGTGCTAGCGTTGCAAAAATTTAACCTGAATGTCCGGTACGTAAAAGGGACGAGAAATATCCCTGCTGATGCGTTGTCAAGGCTGTAGCCGGGTGGAGTTTTGTTTGTGGTTAATGTACTTTAGATGTTCTCAAGAAGTAAGTTTGTCAGTCTTTCTAGTGATCATTCACGCCGAATGGACGGGAATGTGCGCGCAGTTCGTTTTCTTTTGTTCTAAATGCTACGATTGTAAAGGAATACACAAATTGTGATTTTTTTAATTGGAAAAGAAAAAAAAAGGGGGGGGGCGTGTCATGCATGTGGCATGCATGAGGCAGCGGATTCAGCGCGCGCCGTCGCCGACGGGTTACCGGGCTTTGTGATTGTTATATTTTTTGTTACCCGTGGTGTGCGCTGATTGGTGCGACGAGAAAAAGCCGTGACTGACGACGAAAGGACCGAGGCTCGAGACGGTGCGCGAGGAGTGAAAGGAACGCGGTGGGCTGGAGCTGGTTCAAGCACGACTTCGAACCCGAATAAAACGCTTTCCCCCAAAGGCTGGCTCCTGCCTTCCCGGGTCCCACGGCGCCCAAACCACAAGCCGTGACTCGGAGGTTGCATTTCCTTTCATTTATGATAAGGTACCCGCGGTGGACGCGGAATTGAGATCATAACCGACGGCAGGAATTTGCTTGATTATGATATTCTGAAAGCGTTTTAGGCACCTGCTCGTGTAGGTTTGGCTCCCTGTGGTAAGTGTTGAAATATTTTCTCACGTAAATTGTTTCTTTTTGATGCTATGTGGGGATCCACAGTGTTGATATTCTCTCTTACAGACACGGAAAGGGGATTGCATTTTTGATAGTCCTAGCCTTCAGTTGCTCTTGGATGCATACTGACATAGAGGTCTGGGATTCAGTACATTGGCCCTCGCATGCCCCATAGCTGAGCATAATACTGCATGCTTTGTGCGCTGGTATCTGTGGGCGTTCACTAACGGGCTGGAGAAAAACGCCGAGAATCGGCATTGGCTTAGTAGTTCCACGCGGGTCTTTCTTGAGAATCAGAATAAACGCTTCAGCTTGACGCCACAGTTACGGTCGATAACTGTCTTGGTTAAAAGGCTATCGTCAGGCCTTTGTCTTCGAGGCGACCGCTACCGACCGCGCGCTGCCGCCAGTGACTCCCGACGCAAAATCATCCTGATGCCGCGAACCTATCGTCGAAATGCGAAACTCGAGAGACTTGGAATGAATCTACAATTGCTAAATGAATGTGAAGGACACGAACGCGTATGGAAACGACAGGAACCGTAAGGCCGTTAAAAATGCAGACAGAAACACATTTCCTACAAAAAACGTTTTTAGTACACTCGAATAAAAGATATTCACAGAAAAGATTCCGTTATTATACTTTAAAACTAAGGAAACACGAATGGTCTCATCAAACCGCGACTAATTAAATGTAGCGTACAACGTGGCATGGAGAAACAAGAGCCAACAGATGCAGACGACACCCTGCGCACCCGCTTGGAAAGCGGATTACAGCGCCAGTCCTATCGCGATGGCTGCACTGGTTCTGCGCCGCAAATGCACGACTCCTGCACTCGTCTGAACTCGGACAGAACTAGTTCAGAACTTTCTGGCCGAATCGAACAGACCTATAATCTTCCTTGAACATTACCTGTAGGAGGTCACCTCGGTACATTGGAAGAGCTGTACGTGTTCACCATCTTTTGGAAAAAAACCTCAATCATTGAGCGGTGAAAAAAAAGAAAAACATTTGAGGAATTTGAGGTGTTTACCATCTAAGGTTTGACCGGTCGCTGCGTTATTCAGTCGTCGGTGGCTTTGAGTGAAAAAGAAGTTACCTTTTTGCGGTCTTCTTCTTCTTCAATATATGTTAAAAGGTCATTTGCTTGCGACTGCACATTATTCCCCTGATGCCGGTGTTGCCTGTCACGAGTGTTGCTTCATCAATATTTTCTTCACCTATTATATCAAAGTTGTGAGTACTCGCCTGTCTGTTGTTCTGTGCTCCTTCCTCTTTAATCCTCGTCTCTTTGTGCGCGATTTTTTTTATCTTGTTCAAGGGTGAGGGAGTTTGTAACCCTCGAAAAAACCATGAGTTTCAGGTTGTGGGAGGGGCGCGAATTCTTTCAGTTTATGAGTTCGATGAGGGCGTGAAGCTCGGAACACATTCGCGACAAAACTTAGAGACTTTTGTGTCGTGTCGTTTACCCGCAGTCTCGGGGTTTTTTCAACCTATCCGATCCGCCGTCCGAACTGCCGGAATGATGGCTGCTCCGGCTCGCCGCACACGACAGTTCCGAGACACACGCTTCCGACGGGCCGTTCCGTTCAGCTCCGCCCAGTTTCGGATATCCCTCTACCGGAGGGATGGATGGACGCCAATGTCTATATTTATAAAGGACGGTAGCTTGCGCCACCTAGCCTAGAATCCTAAAATATTCCCTCGCCCTTCGTCGTTTTTTACTTTAAAACCAACGTAATGTTTTTAGTATATTCCACGAAATTTGGCATGTCTGACGATTTTACGTAAGGTTACTTTTTTGCTCAAAGTCACTTCATCACGATGGTCCGCAGCGGACCTCACACCCTTAGAAAACAATGGTAGCAAAAGGGGAACAGTCCGCCATTAACACCTTCCTCTCAGCCAGGGGAAGCGCTCTGCTTGTCACCTCCTCAGACGCAGCAGGCACTAGCGCCCCCTATTTAGAGTGCGTTGTCAGAAGGTAGAGAAACGAGCAAAATGTTACCTACAGAGGGCGCTGCGATTGGCGATGGATCGGCGCAAACGAGGGGGCTAATTGGTCTCCTCGTATGACACGTGAGGTGCTGGTCATTCTTCGCGCATGCGTGGACGCGCCCGTCCCCGCCGGTCATAAAGGTCTTTCTTCCTACAATTCGAACGTTCGAAGGAGGCGTACCAGCACAGGAACGTTCTTTGTTGTTTTCTTCGGCTCAATCTCATCTTACAAAGTCACCGAGAGGCGCTCTATTGACTCCAGTCGAAGATCCAAATCTTGTGCACCATATGCAGGTAGGGAAAATTTCTGCCCGGGCGACAGATGGCTTTGGTTATGACGGCTGCGAGAAGGCGACTCCCGTCTTCCCTAGACAAACAGGTGGCGGACGTGTTTGCACCTTTGAAGGCGTCGAGCGTTCGATGAAATTAGTCTGTGGCGCGAACACAGACACGGTTTAGACAATCGCAGTTATTATCAACAGCATCTAAAAATTATCATCGTGGAAAGTAATTTAAAAAATGATATAACACGTGAAAATAAAGAGTCATATTACAAATCGAAATTTAGTTCGTTGGCTTCACTTGGCATGAGCATCTCAAAGAGAAACCTCCCTAGGTTTTTGTAGTCTTTTTGTTGGTTCAAACAAACCACGATCGCGTCGCGTAATGCTGCAAAGAGAAGAAGAGAAAAGAAAGAAAAAGAAAAAGAAAACAAAAAAATCAGCAGAACCCATCCTTTGGGAATGATTATCTACGTTAATGCGAATAGCATCAAACGGTGCGGAGTTATGCGCGTTCGTCAGGTGGCCGGCACACTCTAGATACGCCAGCCCACTCTTGAGGCGATTCTAAATTTGTTGACACTTTCACAGCCCTGCGCACGATCTCCGCAGCCCAGCACGTGCGTTTGTGTCACTTAGGAAGGCGAGCAAAGCACGCGCCATACGCACAAACACTCAAAATGGTACCGACCAGACTTTCTGGCGTCTCAGCTAGTCTCAACCAACGGTACTCTAAACGGTTGTTTATATCTTTACCATAGGACGCGCTTTACAGCGCTGTCACAGCTACCGGTGCGCGCGCGTTCCATGCACGAGGGCTCACGGCCGCTACATCACCCTCTCCCGAGCGCGGGAGAGGGTGAGCCAGCGGCCGTGCTCAACTTCACGAGAGCGGAATGAGCCCTCGTGCATGGAACGCGCGCGCACCGGCAGCTATGACAGCGCTGCAAGCGCGTCTATGGTAAAGATATAAACAACCGTTTAAGATGCGTTGAATGACTGCCTTCATAGCTCTGTGGTTAGCGCGTCTGCCTGCTGATCAAAGGGTCAACGGTTCGAATCCCAGCCGGCGCCGGTCTTTTTATTTATTTATCGACCCGCGGCGTAAGAGGTTAGATAGCCAGATAGATACATAGATAGACGAAAAGTGCGTGAAGTATCCAAAGAATGCTATTCGCATTTAAAAAAAGAAAAAGAGGAACGGATTTTTTTTTTTTATTGTTTACATGATCTTGAGCCAACCTCCCTAACGGGCCGAACTTGCTCGAACTTAACTCTTCCACTAGGGCGTGATCTGTCTCCACGCTGTTCCACACGGCATGTCCATGTTACACTGAGAAGCGGTTCATGGCTTCCTGCGACTCCTCGCCGGTGCTCGCTTTTCCCTTCACTAATATATATGTTTTTTTTTCTTCTTGCGACCTACGTGGTTATTACAATAAACTTGTTATTTCATGTGTTTTTTTAGGGCGGGCGTGGGGATTAAAGGGAATGCCGTCTTTTATTATACATGTTTGCGTTCCTAGACACTGCTAACATCAATTTTTTGCTTGTCTATGTATTGTTGCAAACGTGACCCGCTGTGTGTGGGTTTGTTTTCGGTGTCGACGTGTGCCTCTTCATTATTGTTTCTCCCCCTCGATCTCCGAAACATCTTTCAACTTGTATTATCTGTTCACGTGAAAAATGGAGAGCCCTTGGGCCCCGCGAAGAGGGAGGTAGAGCGTAGCTGTCGCTCTGCTGGGATTAGCCATGTCCGGCTGGGAGGCAACGGCGCTGTCACGTCGGCGGCACGCCCTCTCACTTCTGGGCGTGCCGACGCTCCTCGTAGACCGTCTGCGTTGCCACCAAAGTTCCCTGAGTAGCTCAGCTATGGTGCCTGGATCGCGTCTTCGACTGGTGTGTTTAGCGTCCTATCCCGCCCATACATCAAAAGTGGTCCCAATGTGGCAACAAATGACGTCACAGAAGCCGGAGTGTCATGCTGTTGCCTGTCGCGATCCTGGCGGTTGGCCGTAGAAATGCTGGCGAAAAGCACGAGCGAACGCGAGTGTCGCTGTCGTCACGGCGTCCCAGGCGTCCCAACTTCCGGCTGCTCTAGCTTCCGTGGACTGTCACAGTGGAGAGCGACCTGCAGCAGAACAGGCGTCTGCCATATCCACCACAGCTGCTGAGACGCCACCAGGGTCGCGACCGGCGACAGCATGACACTTCTATGACGTCATCAGGCGGAAATCGAGGGACCACTTTTTTGGCCGCGGTAAACACACCAGTCGGAGACGCGTTCCAGGCACCATAGCTCAGCGGAAAGATGTTAGCTTCACACGCAGCGGGCATAGTTTCGATCCCTAATCTGGTCGTACTTTTTTTTTTGTCAAACATTTTGCGATATTTACATATCTTTTTTTACAATTATCACTGACAAAAAAATGTTGTGGACGACACATCGCTGAACTAAATGGTATGGGATTGCATTTGTATTACTTGCGAACTCAATGTAGTCACTTTCCCCAAAATGCAAGGAGCAAATGAATCGGGCAGCGTCCGCTTTCTGAAGTGCCCGTAACTGTTTTACAGGAATTGCTACCAACCATTAGCCCCTATCCCGTTGATTTTTTGGAAGCTTGTGCAGACTCTGCCGCACAGTGCCACTTTCAAATGCAGGACATGTAAGGCAGCTCTTCACGCAACATCTTGGGGGTACTCTTTTCGGAGCCGATCACGGGAATTCGCCACGGTCACTCACAGCTCATTTCCAAGTCTTCGATGTACAAAACAACTCATCTTGATGTACAGAACAGCGAGCGGAATGATTATGACTGCAAAGGAATCGCAGCGGCGACAGTTCCCGCAACGTATTTCGTCTGCTGCGCGCGGAAAAGAAAAAGAAAAAGCGCACGTTTGGGTGTAACCACGTCACTTCCGGCTCTCTCTCTCATCCTCTATATTTCTCCGACTTCCGTGCGGAGATTTCGGTTTCGAGCAGTTGCGTTTTTTGGCTTTATTAAAAGTAAACGTGACTCTGTAGCAAAATATTAATTGGGTAGTCTTCCGATACCCTAATAAATCGCCTAACAAAAAATTAAAAAAAAATGGGGGGGGGTGTCAGTGTCCCTATAAATACAAGATGGTTTTGATGGCTTGCAAGGTTTAAAAACAAGATGGTCAAAACTGATTTTTGCAATTCATTTGAAGTGGGTTAGATCCCTTTGGCCCTCGCAATAGTTTGTTGCGTCTCATTAGCAGTAGGAGATACGAGCCCTTTCTTCTTTCCACATTAAAAGAGCAAATTCTAGAGTCTGCTTTCCTCCACTCCTGCATTCATTCCACTACTTTGGATAGACTACTTTGGATAGAAGGACGGGCACAGTGTGCCGCTGTCCTTGAGTTGCAACGCAGAAGCCACGGCTAGTCATGTCTTGGTTTGTATTGCTTTTTGTATTATGTGTAATACTAGATCTATGTTATATCACACTGCGTTTATTTCGATTCTGGTTTGTAAAAGACTCAGTCATTTGAGCTCTTCCCGATGAAGCTTCTGCTATTTCAAGCAGTGTTGCAAGCATTCACTGTTATTTGCCGGGTAGACATTGATTTTATATGCACTTTTTGTGATGATTTTATTGACTGTCGCAAACTAGAGCCCCGAAAGCGTTTGTTCTAAGTGCCAATATTGGGCTTAGTTGTTTCATTTTAGAAGTTTCATGAGATGTATAGTCATGCCATTGATTTTCATGCCATTTTCTTGTGACAGCCGCAATAAAACATTGCCATTTACTTCCAGAACTAGTGCCGTCCTCATCAGTCATAAAGCCCACCCTTGAAGCGTGTACTATTACACCCAAAAAGGGTCATAGTACCCCCATTGAGGGGTAAGAGTGATTCGACCAAATGTATGTTTATCCCCAAAAAGGATCATAGTTCCCTCCTTTAGGGGGTAAAGGTTGACCTCAGGGGTTATTGCCACCAAAATGGAGCAACTATTCCCTCTATAGGGAGCTAAAACCAGTCCCCTATAGGAGGTGCTGTTGCCTCTAAAAGGGAGGAAAAAGCAGCCCTTCGAGCATTGCCTCCGGAGGAGGTTGAAGTTTCCCTAAAGGAGGTAAAAGCTGATATTAAAAGGATACAATTTTAGTCCCAAAATAAACTAAGGTTCCCTTCAACATGAGGCAATGTTGCACCCTAACCTAGGGTGTAAGTTTGCTCCGTCGTTGCAGGGGGTATCGTTACCTCTAAAAGAGGTTGCCCTATGTGCATTTTCTTTAAGAGTGTAGGAGCCATCCCAGCGAAGTGAGTACGCATTGCTGCGTCGCTCCCGAAGTTTAGGTGACACTCTGGCGGCATTGGAATGGCTCGAAGCGTCCTCTCTGACCATCGTAAGGTGAAACAGAATGTATCCGGGTCTCGACGGTCTCGATCGGACCCAGAAGGCCGGCTTGCTATGGACGCGCCAAATCAGCAGCTCGTTTTGCGCGGGAAAACACCGTGGCGTCCGCGTTTGTTCCTCCACCGCTTCCTTGGTCCGCCTCTCCCGATGTCTTCACGTGACAGCATGACGTTCGCGCCATCCGTGCTGCCATTGGCTGCGGTCACTCAGAAAGTCAGACGGCGGTGCGGCGAATATCTGGCAAGTTGGTCATGTAATATAGTTATTATAATGTACGTTAGGGGCTCAACTGGCGTTAGTGTCTATGCGAGTTTGGTGACGCAAATTAAAGCAGACAGCAGCCAGTGTACTTTTGAGGTGCTCCTGCGCACTTCTATGCAAAAACGCACGTGCATATTGTTGCCGAAAAATAACATGGTGCAATTCGGTTATTCAGGTTGTACCGCGTAGTACGTGCCTTCATTAACATTGTAAAAGTGTAATTGCTTTAGTTAGCGCATTTTTCTTTATCAGTGAACGATGTTTGACTTCGCTGAATTTTAGTCCCAAACATGTTTTCCGCAGCAGGTGTGTAAAAACAAGCGACGATTCAAAGCAAAATAAGAATCGAAAGGAATATAGTGTGTTCAGGTTTCGCCAGCATTCCGGTGACGCTTATATATTGCTAATATGCAAGTTCTGTCAGTATATAAAAATGACCCCGCCGTGCATCTTTATGAGCGGATGAGAACATTCAAAACGCAAAGAATTAAGTACGTCGGCTATGAAAGGTGTCTCTGTAGTATTTTACCTGCCGGGCAGCTTTTATCGGGCACTTTGTTTTCAGAGATTTAGAGTGTGTGGGTGATGTTTCGAACGTAGAACAAGCATCTTCACCCAGAGCGACAGCAATAAAGCGGTACTTACTTATTTAAAATTGGAATATATTATGTGGCCTTCAATTTACATTGATCGCACATGCACAGCTGGTAGTTACTGATTCAGTGTTACTGCGTAGTTCTTGCCATCTCTTCTAGTTTTCCAAATGTCCTTCGGTCGTTTGGCACGCATACTCCCCATGCTGAAAAGCGCCGACGTCGCGTTCGCGCTAACAGTGTCCGACAGTGCGCATCAATACACGTACGAAGCCGTTTTAGCACCGTTTTCAATGCGATGAATTTGAAAAAAAGAACGCCGGAAGTGATCAATTATTTCGTCTGCCTGGAGTGAGAAATGTTCCAATGTGCTTATACGTATGAATTATTCGTCATATTTGCTCTTATAATCGAGCGCCGGGAAAAAAATGCACTCGCTTTTCCCCGTAGAAATGAATTACCGGAAGCCGATTTTAGACTGGTTGCAGTCTGTTTTAATTTGCGAGCGCCAGTTGAATCTCTAGGGTACATCAATAACTGTATGGGTCGGTTGCCAGAGCCGGACGGAGCCCCTCCTCCGACCGTCGTTTCGACAGTTCGCACGTCGGATCGCAGAGTTTTGACGCGCACGTGTCTCGCGCTTGAGTTTGTGAGGCCAGTGAAATCATGAGTTTGGTGAGGGGTGTGAGTTCTTGAGGTTGGTGAGTCGATGAGCTTGGCGAGGTCCCTGAGGGGCCATGGCTTCGATTAGGGTTTGAGGGGGACGTCGAGGAAAGGCGGCTCATTCGATTTCTCCGCACATTTTCGGGGGAGTTGACCCTCGGCTCGCAATGGAGTGTTAGCTCGTACGGCTAGTTCTCTACGAGTAACGGGAAAGGAAGGGGGCTTCCTTTTGATTTACCTGCGCTCTTGGGCTTACTTCGCGGCGGCCTGGTTTTTTACAGCTTGTCACTGCTTTGTGGCGGGATGACGAGAGAGGGGCTCTCCCGTTCGCCTAGGCCGCTCTCGCGTAGACAGTGAGGCACCGATATTCGCGCGGTGTTTTCTGATTTCGCGAAGGAGGCAAACGGGCTCTACGCCGGTCCGTGTGAAGGCAGACATTGCTCTTGTGGCTGCGCTCGTCTGATACGCGGTCACTAATCCTGAAGCCAATATTAAAATGAAATCCGACTGGGAAGTGTCGCGATTCGCCTGTATTCTTGTTTGTTCACGGTGCAACCTAAAGTTTTGTAAAAAAAAAAAAAATAAATGTTTGCATACATGTTTTTGTGCTCGACGACACCCGAAACGCCAAACTTGTTTACAATTGGGTTTTAAGGCTGTTACATTCATTTGGTAACCTACAAAAGTCAATAGAATTGTGGATTTTCACGGTTGCAGTGGAAATATATCTTACGCAAAGAAAGACAAAAAAACAACAATTGCGGACCATACGCTTCTAGATTTTCTTCAAAGAGATAAGAAAGGATCTTTTCGCTTGATATTAGTGATAGCAAGCTGTTATTGGACACACCGTTAAAGGGCGGTTCCCACACTTGTGTCGGTCGGACCGACTGCAAGGGCTTGCGACGTTAATCCTTAGCAACCCGTCGAGGGTTTAGCGTCGCGAGCCGTTGCAGCTGCACTCAGTCCGACTGACACAAGTGTCGGAGGCAACCTTTCGTCGCTCAAGAGTCGGAATACTGACTGCACACAAAGAACGTTTCACCTGCCGAAGACAGGCTTTTCTTACCAGCTCCAATAGTATGGAGATATTAGTTTTGAATCCTCTCTATTGTTATATATCACCCGGCGCCGCTCGCTCTGTTGCGCGTTCCGTAGTTCACGATGAGTGCTGTTTTTTTCACAACATTATTTATATTTATAACGAGTAAATAACAGAAGGGAGAATATAAGACCCAAGGAACTACAAAGATTTATATGCGTGCAGGGAAGCAGCCTTCCCCGTCCGAAAAAATTAAGTGCCCCAATAAAAATCTCGAAGAAGTGTAGGTCATTTAATTAAGATGCATGACTGCGCCCTTCCCCTCCTCAAATATAGCGTCGATATTTGAATTAGGCTATCGATAGTTACGAGGAAGTGATTTAAATAATGAAGGTAAAATAACTTACGCTTACTCCAGTAGGCCGTTTATTCATTCAAATCAGAGAACACAAATTGAAAATGATCATCCATAATATGGTAAAAAGTTTATTTTTTAAGCAAATAGTACCAGGTTGTTGGAGGCTTAGAAAAAAAAAAAGCTATTGAAACAGCTGGACTAGTCCCAAGCCCCCATAACTTCAGCAGCAACAAGCAGCGTGCATGTAAAGAAGAAATACGTTGAGAACACTCAACCAATATAACGAGTTTAAAAGGAGGCGCTTGTCCGTGCCGTACATCTGTCTGTTTTCATCCGATTTCAGTTCGCGCCTTTTAAACGATATTAGCCCCAACCAAAGTTTTATCAAAATACAGTCGACAAGGAGATGTATACAAAGCACTGGCTAAATAATAAAGATCATCATTGAATTTGCGACAAAAACGGTCATTGCCCTATAATCATCAAAAAGAAAAAGACGCACATTAGAAAAATGCTTGCATAAAAAAACGCACAAACGAGGACAGTAAAAAAAAAAAAAAGATCGAATATGCCCATATAAAAAAAAATGCAGGAAGACTGACAAAGTCACCGTTCAATCGTGACCGATCTGCTCCGAAAGTAGATAATTTAATGTGCTTAGATGGGCCTGTTGGTACATTACGCCGTAAAAGCAAGGATCGAGACACGAAGAGAACGACACAGGGCACACTCCCCAACTGAAGTACGTTCGAAAAAGTACACGCCGCTATTCCCAACGGGAGCGCACAGTCATTGATCAATCTTTGGACATATTGTTTACCGCAAATACTCATGAACCTGAGACCCCCTTTAAGGCGATAGTGACAGAGAGAGGCACGTGGCGATCGCAAATAGCGACAATTTGCGCTAATATTTGTCCGCGTTGAAACTGAATGACCCATTTGTCGCCCCGATTTCGGAGCGCGTTATCGAATTTTCGAGCAGCGCGGCGCATGGAATGCGCACCGGTTTTTCGGTAGATGTCCAGGACTCATTTAGTCGATTCCTTATGAACCCCGTCATGTTGCGGTGAGAGAGTGCATCAACCAGGGTGGGGTTGCAGCTTTCCAGAAGTCATGTGGCATTAATGTCGAAGCTTTCCTTGAGCTCTTGACTTTTTACTTGAAACGTACATTTGTGACATTTGAGGGGGCACTCGATGTGCAAAAGAAGGGGATTTGCATCGGTGCCAGTATCGCTTCTGTTTTCTACAATATTTTCGGGCTAGTGCGGAAAGGCTATCTTGGAGAAATCGATGAAGAGTGATGGCAGACGCAAGATATTTAGGTACGTTGACGATTTCCTCATCCTCGGACGCCCAATTGGTCCCTCTAATTGTGGGGTGACGGGGTGCTAGAGGTATTTAACTCATGTTGCCACGGATTGTCTTTCACGAATGAGATACCTAAGGATGGGGTAATGCAATTCCTCGACCTCAAGCTTAGTTTTTTTAGGGAGAATATTTTCTGTACGTAGTGCACCTAGGTCAGTGACTCCTGTTATTCAAAGCTCGTGAAGAGAGGTACGGCGAGCTCGTGTTTAGACCCTCAAGAAGTCCTGTCTACAGCGCACAAGATAGCTTTGTGAGGCAGGTAGACCGCTTGCGAAGGGGGAGATTCCCAATGAGCTCATTGGTCGAGGAGGCCGGGAGCCTGATAAAGAAATCTAAGGCATCGCAGGACCCCTACGGCCGGTGGTTATTCCATATAGGCACGGCGTCACACACTATCTTAAGAAGGCGGCCTAGCGTTACAATGTCCCATTGAGATGTGGTGATTATGCCGAAGAATCAATAATCCCCAACCTATCATAGGCCCGTGCAACACTAAGCATAGGAACAAGTACACAGATTGCACGACTGGCGTCGTGTATGAGATTCCGATAACGTGTGGGTTAAGCTATGTAGGGAAAACAGGCAGCTGTGTTAACGATCGGGCCCGCGAACACTCAGCCTCCACTAGGACGACACCGTCAGGCCATCTTGCCGTTCATTGCAGCAGATGCCCTCGCACCCCGTCGTTCAACAGCACAACACTTTTGACAAAATACAAAGACCAGGTGTTACGCGAACTACACGAGGCTCTTGAGATTAGGGCTAGGGAAAACAAGTGCGTCAGCGAAGCGTCTTGGGCCCTATCTACGGATGAGTATGAGTACTTAAAACGTGAGCTGTGCAGGGTTTGAGTGATGACTGCGCGTTCCCGTTGGAAATATTAGCTGGCACTTTTTCGAATGAACTTCAGTTGAGACTGCGCCCTGGGCGTTGTCTTCGTGTCTCGGTTAGTATATGATATCCCGCAAAATGTTCACCGATAGCGGGTCAAGTTCTTTGTTTTGCATATGAAGGTGGTTAAGGATGGTCGGTAGGGTCTGGCCTCTAGTATGATTGCTGCAATTTGTTCTAAAACGAGGCACTATCCACGGGTTTCAGAATGCACCTTTGGTATATTCTGCCACCCCTTTTTTGTCAGATTCGCTAAATCTTCAAGATGAAGTATATTTGTATTTTTTAACTTTTATATTTTACGTAAAGGCGATATCTATACAAATCAATACTTTTTATACACTTAATTGAGTAAAAAGTGAATCCGCTGGATATTCGAGTGAAAACTTTCAAAATGCTTAGTACCTTCTTTGAAAAACAAATATTTTTACTGTTAGTAAAGGTAATTGTGCCCCATATCAGGTGACCATAGCGAATGGAAGATAAAATATTGTATTATTAATTAACAAAATTATCTTAATAACAATATATGTTAATTACGATATACTAAACCAACAATACTAAAAAATTTGGACATAATGTAAATATTGTGATTATCCCATGACGTACTCTCTGAGAAAAAAATACCCAAAGTTTTAAAAGCAGACTAACTCGATTTTAGAGTTCAAACAAATGGCGTTTTTTATGTCAACATATTTACCCTTTTGAGCGATATCGAACTGCCTTGGTCTTCTCCATGTTTATTTCTTAAGCGTTATATTTACTCTATCTCGCTATTTTGTTCAGTGTATCATTCGCAGTATCTATGAGTTTTGAAGTGGTATCATTAGTGAACCGTAAGCTAGTGTCGTCAGCATAAATAATAAACTTAGGTGATTTGCTGATATTTACAATGTCATTTACGTAAATGTTGAATTAGAAAGGTCCCAGGATGCTTTTCAGTGAAACGCCTGACCAAATAGGCTTTATTGCTGATGAATGACAGTTAATGTGCACATATTGTTGACGGGAAGACGAGTATGTATTAGGAAGTATTGACAGTTGACCACGAAATTTATACATTTCCATTTTTTAAGTACCAAATTGCGGTCAAGATAGGGAAAGGCTTTCATAAACTCAGCGAATAAACCAAGAGCTAGTTTTTAAGTTTCAAAATAGTTTAGAATATAGTCTTTCTATAAATGAAGAGCAAGTTCAGTGGACCTCTGTCTGCGTAAATCAAATTCAAATGAACTTAATAGGCTACGATTATCTGGAAATAACGTCATTTGATAGCAAACTTCTATACAGGCCCTAAAAACAGTGGCGAAATTGAAACCTGTCTACAATTACCTAGTTCACTTTTATTATCTTTATTTTATAAAACCGTTACTTTTTCCAGTCGCATTCGCTTGGGAAGCTCCCCGTTTCGCAAGCAAAAATTAAATATATCCGTTAGGCAAGTTTTACATACGTAACAGGCTTTACCTGCAAAACCGTATTCACCACAATGTTTACTGTTTTTTTAGTGCACTGAATCAGATATTTTCCTCATATCAGTACCGGAACGAAGAAACATGGATGCACCATTTCGGAAATTTATAAAACTGCACGCATTCGAGTCGATTTTAGAGCGCAGCTCTTCGGTGCCCGTTTCCGGCTTGAGCGGCGTCGGCGTCGCCGTCGGCGTAACCGCCCGTAACCCTCGTAGCCCTCGTGAGGGTTACAAGGATTACTCTCACGAGGGTTACCCTCGTAACCCTCGTGAGAGTAACTCGGTAACCCTCGCAACCCTCACGAGGGTTACGAGGGTTAGTTACCCTCAAAGGGGTTACCCTCACGAGGGTCACGAGAGTTACCCTCACGAGGGTCACGAGGGTTATGAGAGTTACCCTCACGAGGGTCACGAGGGTCACCCTCACGAGGGTCATGAGGGTTATCCTCACGAGGGTCATGAGGGTTACCCCCGTGAGGTCACGTGACCTCCTGATGTCACGTGACCCTGAGGTCACGTGACCCCTGAGGTCACGTGAGCCCCTGAGATCACGTGACCCCCCTGACGTCCCTTGACTTCAGGGAGTCACCTATCCCTCAGTACCCTTTATCCTCCTCCTCAAGAGCTTCGCTCTAAACCTGCGTCACAGGGCTTTTCCCGCTAGATTTGGCGGAAAATTTTCCCGCTAAATCTAGCGGAAAATTTTCCCCGCTAAATCTAGCGGAAAATTTCCTCGCTAAATCCGGCGGAAAATTTTTCCCGCTAAATCTAGCAGAACAGTTTCCCGCTAAATCTGGCGGAAGAATTTTCCGCTAAATCGAACGGAAAATTTTCCCCGCTAAATCAGGCGGGAAATTTTTCCCGCTAAATTTAGCGGAAAATTTTCCCCGCTAAATTTAGTGGGGAAAATTCCCCCTCCTCGAGGTCACGTGACCCCCCGGCCACCTGACCCCCCCCTCTCCGAGGTCACGTGATCCTCCCCCCCCCCGTGCCTTCCCCTCCTCCTCAAGAGCTGCGCTCTAATTCGGAGTTACAGGGAGTTGTAAACGGCGTTCACTTTTTTGGTTAAACTAACGAATTATTCATTAAATACATTCGCTAATGCTTGTCCTGTCACCTCCTCACCATCGCATTTTATAATTTCTACGTCTTTCATGGTACATGTACAATTATGAACAGTTTACTTTCTTCCATAGAATGTAAACACGTAAAAAACTCACCAAAATATTTTTTCTGGGTTTCAAAGTTTTGCATTTATCTGGCATGAATAACGTTTGAAAATTTCAAGTTCTTTAATCTTTATTTTCACAAATTGTTTATGTAGTGCATTTTTATATACCGAGTTTTCGTGAGTAATTGCTTTTTTAACCCATGGTTTACGGGTTTTCATAGAAGCACTTATTGATTTATATAAAAAGCAACGTACATAAGGATTTTGAAATCTATTCAAGCGCGTAGTTTACGCTTTATCTGGATTCGTTTCTTGAAGGACCTCGCTCCAGTCCACGGAAGAAAGTTTTCGATTCAAGTCATTCAGGCTATCTGACGTTATGTTTTGAAACTTGAGCAACGTCGTATTATTGTTTCTTTTATTTTTTAGAGCGCAGCTCTTAGGCGCCGTTTCCGGCTTGAGCGGCGTCGCGTCGCCGTCGGCGTAACCGCGCGGTGCATGATGGGTAAATTTCCCCGCTAACTTAGTGGAAAATTTTCCCCACTAAATCTAGCGGAAAATTTTCACCACTATAACCAGCGGAAAATGTTTCCCGCTAAATTTAGCGGAAAAATTTCTCCGCCCCCGCTCCCTCGAGGTCACGTGAGCCCCAGGTCACGTGACCCCCCCCCCCGAGGTCACGTGACTCTTCTGGTCACGTGACCCTCCGAGGTCACGTGACCCCCCTTTCCTTCCCTCCTCCTCAAGAGCTGCGCTCTAATTCGGCGTTACAGGGAGTTGTAAACGGCTTTGCGCGCGCAACACAGCCCGCGCAACCGCGCGCAACACAAGCCCAGCGTTGCGACTACGCTGAAGGCAAGACATACTTCTGAGTGAGGTCGGTGAGTTCGGTGAGTTCATGAGTTCGGTGTGGGGCGTGAGTTCGTGAGTTCAGTGAGTTTATGAGTTCGATGAGTTCGCGCGTTCGGTGAGTTAATGAGTTCGTTGAGGAGTAGTTGGGTTCTCGCACAAAATTCGTTGAGGGGTGTTAGGTTCTCGCACAAAATTATGTTTTGTGTGATGTAGAATCTCTCCATCATTTCCCGAAATAGTTGGCCCTTGTGTCGAAACATCGCTGCCGTGTTGGAGAAAAGGGGATAGCATCCGCAATCCCGGCAATGCATCGCGAGGAGTGAGTGAGCGGTTCCTTTCAGAGAACGCCCAGACTACCCTATATATGAGCGCCCGCAGGAAAAGCAGGATTTTTATACTGCGCCTCGTACAACGGGGGCGAACTTCATTCCGTGTTTGACGCTGCACCCACTGGTATATGCTAGATTTTCTTAGCTCTCGCGTTTGTTCACTGCAAAGCATACTCTGCTTAGCTTGTTTTTGGCGGAAAAAACAACATCAAACAACACCAAACAACATCTAAAACAACACCTAATATCGAGGCGACTTTTTCCGCGATAGCGTTAGGAGTTCGTATCTCAGAAAATCTTTCGTTGGCGCGGTTCGAGTCAATGTCGGCGTCTTTGTCGGCGTCGGCGTGACGGCAAAATCGTGATTGGTCGATAAGTAATTTATTTACCTCAAAGAAAAAATCGAAGCGTTTTATGTGGAGCGGAATTGAACCCAAGACCCTTCGGTTGCAAGCCAGACACGCTACCTGCTCGGCAACGCAGACCATTCTTTTTATTGCCGGCTTGAACATGGAGCAACCAAAAGCACAGTAACGTTAAAGGACCGCCAATCGCGTACCAACTGACGGGGCGAAGTTAAAAAGGTTTATATCTGCCAGTTTTTCCACTGTGGGTATCCACACCGGGACATTTGTACGAATCTTGCAAACTTCAGCAACATAACGAAGTATTCGGCAGCAGGCCTTGTGTCAACATTCGCATGACGAACCGCCATGCGACATTGCGACATGCTTTGAAGGCCGAGCAACATGACAAGATTAGGAGGCACACTATTTTCAGTTTCCACGGCTAGAAACCGGATGCCATGGGGTCCAGCGGAATCACTTATTAAAATAGTATATGCTTTACTCATTCCAGAAAAACGTACTCTCTCAACAGCACAAGAAAACATATTCAACAGTCTCTGATTACCTACACAATAAACCGAAATCACCCCACGCTGCAAACGCACCCCTGACCACCAGCCAGCTTTTAACGAGCAGAGAACGGTGTGTATCTTAAAAAATAACGTCTTGACGCACACTGGAACGGACATTCTTTTCACATCCTTCAGGACACCTTGTCCCGGACCTGCGGAATACAGAGCTCTATACAGAAAAATCGTCCGAGCAAGATCAACAAAATCCTGGTACAGTTTTTTGCTAGTGACTTCACTCAGGTATTCCGAAGACAAGCGTGCTCTCAAGTACCTGTACGCCCCCACCACTGCGTGCATATAACCAAAAATACATTCAGCATCTCCAAACTCTGACGACACTATGAACTCAGGAAGAACATTACACAATCGCATTAGACAAAATGGGCTCAAAAACGGGTCCTTGACTTTACGTAAGAAAAGGAACCTGTTTACTAGCTGCTTCAAATACAAATCAGATAGCGCCAAGCCTCCATCACACACGCTGCGGAAAAGATTTGTCCGGCTCGTACGCTCATAGGAAGAGCCCCAAAGATAAACCGCAAACGCCGCTGGCCACTTACCTTGGAACAGTGCAAAACCTGAAGCACATACCACGATTTCCTTATTAGGAAAACATTGGAAATAGTGGATCGGGAGAATACCGACGGGTATTTTCCCCTGCACTTCTCGGAGGCCCCGCAGACACGCTTGAACGGCTTGGGAACAAGCGGGGCTTTACATTTATTTAGGCGTCCATATGACATCATACCATATATTCAACGCCTTTCCCACAAACTGAAAGGCGGTGGATGTATGCTGAGAAAGGCGGTAGATATATAGTTTGATATCATACGAAGGAATATGTGATTAATAGCGTACATCCACCGCCGTCGTCGTCCGCTTTCTTCCTTTTTTTTGTTTTGTTTGCCGGTCCGTCAAAGTTGGCTTGTGTCATTCACGGGGGCCCTGAGCATACTCATCACGTGGGTCCGGACATATTGGCTGTCAGTCAATCGCTCAAGGCTTCCGCTGCTGTTCACTGCGTTTTGAGACTTCGTTGTGTGTGTCCCTTCCTTTTCCTATGTCTGTTTTTTTAAATAGTTCCTCCTACTTCCACCAACTATCCTGCGCCAACCCTTATTTCTCTCGATGTCTGCCTGGTGGTGTCCAAACAGAAAACGGACTACTGGACTTCAACCACCCGTTTATATGAATGACGGAGTTGCGTCACCTAACGGTGTATGAAGTGACTTTTTTTGGACAGTCCTCGAGATGGCCCTCTTTACGACCTTTTTGCTACCGTGTCACCGGTTTCATTATGCTGCCTAGTGGTGACCTTGAAGTGCCTTTGTTGAAGTGGTGAGGGAGAGGGGTGACGTGACCTTGTGTTTCGTTTTCTGCTACCGAAGAAATTAGCTCCTGTGTAGAATGTGGTTATAGCGTTTCGCTTAGCAAAAGTTTTAGAAGTAGGAGATTAGTTGGCTGTAACGATATCTTTTATTTTTCTTATGAAGACTGCTTAGTGTTCAGTTCTAGTGAGAGTGAGAGTGTTATCGACTTTTTCTGTTTTAGTTTTGCCTGGCCTCTGTGCCTCTTTAAACACTTTTTGAAAAAAAAGAAAGCCGTTTACAACTCTTTGTGACGCCGAATGAGAGCGCAGCTCTTGAGGAGGAGGAGGGGAAGGTATGGAGAGGAGGCTATGTTCCTCCTCCTCTCCTGCTCGCCTTCCATTTAGGGGAAATTTTTCTGCTCGATTTTAGCGGGGAAATTTTTCCGCTAGATTTAGCAGGGAAATTTTTCCGCTAGATTTAGCGGTGAAATTTTTTCACTAAACTTAGCGGGGAAATTCTTCCGCTAGATTTAGCGGGGAAATTTTTCCGCTAGATTTAACGGGGAAATCTTTCCGCTAGATTTGGCGGGAAAATGTTTCCGCTAGATCTAGCGGGGAAATTTTTCCTCTAGAGTTAGCGGGGAGATTTTTGCCGCTAGATTTGGCGGCGAAATTTTTTCGCTAGATTTAGCGGGGAAATTTTTCCGCTAGATTTAGCGTTGAAAGTTTTCCCCTAGATTTTGCGTGGAAATTTTTCTGCTAAATTTAGCGGGAATATTTTCCGCTAAATTTAGCGGGAAAATTTGTCCGCTACATTTAGCGGTGAAACGTTTCCGCTAAATTTAGCGGAAATTTCTCCGCTAAATTTAGCGGGGAAATCTTTCCGCTACATTTAGCGGGGAAATTGTTCCTCTAGATTTGGCATAGAAATTTTTCCACTAGATTTAGCGGGGAAATTTTTCCGCTAAACTTAGCGGCAACATTTTTCCGCTAAATTTAGTGGGGATATTTTTGGCAAAATTTCGCGGGAAGTTTTTTTGCTAAATTTAGTGGGGAAAATTTTCCGCTAGATTTAGCGGGGAAATCTTACCACTACATTTAGCGGGAAAATTTTTCTGCTAAATTTAGCGGGGATATATTTCCGCTAGATTTAGCGGGGTAATTTTTCCGCTATATTCAGCGGGAAAGTTCTCCGCTAAATTTAGCGGGGAAATTGTTGCACTAAATTTATCGGGGAAATTTTTCCGCTAGATTTGGCGGGGAAATTTTTCCGCTAGATTTAACGGGGAATATTTTCCGCTAAGTTTAAAGGGGAAATTTACCCATAATGCACTGCGCGGTCACGCCGGCGGTGACGGCGACGCCGTTCAAGCCGGAAACGGCGCCTAAGAGCTGCGCTCTAAAAGACCTCTTCAGATGTCTTTGATTCCTTCTAGTGTACGTGTCGTTTTTGCCCACAATCTCGGGATTTTTGTCATGATAAAAATTTAATCAGGGTGTTTCACGATAGGTGGACAAATTCGATATTGCGAAAACTACGCGTCGCAACAAAAGAAGCTTGTGTCGTTTTAGTCCTGGGCCAGGGGCCAATTTAGAAAAATTGTTAAAGTCCGTTATAATTAGATTGTTAATTATTCTTGCACAATTAACTTTTTTAATATTGTGTGTAAGGGCACGGTTTCAATTAGGAAATTCTCAGCATCATCGAAAAAACCTCAATCAACAAATTGGATAACGATAGAAGGCACGCGCAGCATTTATGGCTTTCCAAAAACCGCACAAATTCGACGGGTTTTAGTTTCGGTTTGCTATCGCAGCGTATCTCGGCCTCGACGGAACCGCGCCCCGCGGAGAAACAGTGCAACCAACCTCTGCTGCGCTGTCATTGCGCGACACAGCAGAGGCTGGTTGCACTATTTCTCTATGGGGTGCGGTGCCGTCGGGGCCGAGATGCGCTCCGATAGCAAACCGAAACTAAAACCCGTCGAATTTGTGCGGTTTTTCAGAAAGCCGTAAAATGCCTCGCGTGCCTTCTATTGTTCTGCAATTTGTTGATTGAGTGTTTTTTGATAATGCTCAGCAATTTTCTAGTTGAAACCATGCCCTTAAACACATTATTATACAAGATAATTACGCAAAAATAATTAACAACTTAATTATCCCGGACTTTAATAATTTTCCTACATAAGCCCCTGGCCCAGGACCAAACCGACACAAGCTTTTTTGTTGTTGTTGTTGCGACGCATAGTTTTCGCAATATCGAATTCGTCCACCTTTTGTGACACACCCTGTATAGGCGCGGAAAGGGCATACGAATATTAGAGAGTTTTAGTAGATCGTGTTTTCAGGCCACACTAATCGTAGCGGGAGCTCGCGCTGCCACTTCGATGTATGCTCTGTAGCGCGCACTCGAAGCGGTAGCGGGCCTTTGAAAACGATCTACTAAAACTCCCTAATTTGTGGTTGAGATACCACCAAACATGCCTAAGAACATAAAAAAAAATAAAAAAATCTACTGAGAGTATTTTTGAAAAATTAAAGTGATCACATTTGTATTTTAATGTATCGTTACGGCTTAAAAACGGGGTGGTATTGTAAAGATGGGCATAGTTTCGATATAAACTTTACTAGGCGACTTTCTTCGATAAAATTTGCGCTCTATTAAATTTAAGCTCGCTTGACTTTGTGGTCAGTTAGCCTTGCTTCATACCCCAACCCGGAGGAATAACACGGAGTTAACGGTTTCAAGAACAAGAAACTACATTCCATAGGACAAGGACGGTTACAATACTACCAAGGTTGTCACCTCTAGGCGGTAGTCAGCCAACTGCCCCTCGCGCCGCTTCTGCCTGGCCTTGTCTAGGCGAGCGGCACGAGGCGCGCCTGGCCGGCTGCTTGCAGCCACCTTGCAGCCGATTAATGATGGCCGCGGTATTCGGGGACCGGGCAACCGTGTCGATTGAGTCCCTACAACTTGCACACTCTTTTTTACTGATTAGTTTATGGCGCAACAATAACATTTGTCTAAGATATCATATAATCTTACAATTGGAGCTTTTGGTAGGCAATGACTGCTTTTTGAGCTTTGCTTTGCGTGAATAAAGTTTACGCGTCGAAAATATGTTTCAACATGTTACATTTCTCAAAATATTTGACAATATCAGTAATTGTGGAAGACCGGCGCTTTTTGTTTTTGTTGATCGCGGAGTTTCTTGGGTGTAAATGTTTTAGTTATATTTTATCTGTGAGTTTTTTTTAGTTTATTTTAAGAGATGTAAAGTGCCTCTTTTTGGAATCGATAAGAGTGCAGTCCTCATCAAATATTGCGACTTCAGGCTCTACCCTCATCCTAATCATTCAAAAAACAACTATAAAAAGGAAAAGTAAAAAAAATATAAAACCAACTTTGGTAGAGATATAAACTCAAATTAAGAATATGAGTTTCTTTGGAATGTTCTCTCTGCCGGCGCAGGTCTCCCTGAAGCAGTTCCCGATTCCCAGCCGTCCCAAAGACATCCCCAATTACCGGCAGCTCCTGTTCGCTTTCCTTACCGTCGTGTTCACAGTCCCGCTGCTGTTCGACCTTTGCGAGTTGTCCTACGAGATCTCCTCGGGCCTTAAGGTGAGTCGCCTCCGCTAAGTACGACGGCCGTATTCCAGGGTCAATCTCACTTTAGAGGTTTAGTGCCGCCTCGGCGCTGGAACGACTACTCACGACCATCGTCAGTCTACCGGCGTTATTCCGTGACCTGCAGGAGTAACTTTAGACGCCTAAATATTTATTTTCTGGGGAAAATATACTACTGAAGTTGATGTAATCGAATTCCCATGACTGGCATTACTGTCAACACTGAGCAGGAGCAGCGCTTAACATAATGTGGTATCCGCAGTATGCGACGTGATCAATGAATGAGTGGCATATATGGTGGCGCCTGTTTATACCAACTTTTTTTGTGTACTCTGTCGCCTTACAGCTATGGGATGCGGTGACAAGAACAGTACTGTGAGAGACAGGAACTCTTTGAGAAAAGGCAGGTCAGTTTCCCTCCCCGAGCAGTCTGACATTAATGCCACCTTCTGAGCAGAGCCTATAGGTTCTGGAAATTTCACACCGGAATGCTCTATTGTTTGGAATTACAATATCAGACATATTATAAAGACTGGGCATTAAAACCTGCATGGTTTTGGGATAGTTTGTCCAATACTGAATAAATGGTTAAAAAGCGCGAACGGGGACAATGAAGAAACATGGACGGCAAGACAGGCGCTTCATCCTCAACTGGTTTTTGTATCGCCATCGTCACCTATATACTATATAGTATATACACATTGCCCAAACCCCATCGCACTCAATCGCCACAATCAAAGGCAACCATCCAGAAACACCTTTTCATTCTGAAGCAGATAGACAGACGAAGCGCTGGCGCAATTGCTTTCTTTTTTAAAATGTAGAATGCCTCTTTAATCGCTCTTTCCGCATTGTCTTTTGCATTTCTTAAAAACTTCGTGGAAATCAGGTCAGGTTTACACCCACAACAACTACAATGGTCAGAAAGATGGCCACCCGCGTTGTTGCGCACACACAGATTATGCTCTCGTGCTCTATCACTGAAGCAGCGCCCAGTCTGCCCAATGTAGCACACTCTGCCACAACTAAACGGAATCTCGTACACCACATTGGTGACACACCCAGTATATTGTACAGCGTGTTTCTTGGTACACGGTGCTTTTTTAGCCTTGTCAACATTGGACAGATCCTTGCAAGTTTACATGGTGCCGAAAAAACCACGTTAATGTCGTATCTTCAAGCTGCATTTTTTAGATTATGAGACACGGTATGGATGTACGGAATCACTTGTACTCATTTCTTTTCTTTACTTGCATCGCTACCTTTTTTACTTCTTTGTAGGCTTTGAAGAAGGCTCTCACAACAACTAGAGATCATGCTAAGGGGCACCCCGAGTCTCTTAACCTTTTTATTTGTCGTTCAAAACTAATTCTCATTTGATGGTTGCAACTTTTTTCCAGAGCCGCACTTAGAAATGTTAAGGCGAAGCCTCCTATATACTGACAAAGCCTGGCATATCACTACGAGGAGCGGGCGAGGAAATGGAAAAGGTGGAGCGGCAGACAACGGATGGAGAGCAGAGCCACGTGACTGGCGCCGCGCTGCGAGGAGACGCCGAAACACACTTCTCCCTAGCGAACAAATGTGAATCGCGTCCTTGCCGTTGCAAAAGCTGTGCACTGACGTCCAGGTTCCCCGAGAAATCGCTCTTTGATGTACTGTGCAACCGGACCCTCGCGCTCCTAATATGCGACCGGGCACTTTATGGCTCCCTCGTCAAACTGCCAGGCTTTGGAAGTATAGGGAGGCTAGGGTTAGTTTAGAAAGAGCACTTTCAAACAAAACCAGGCTTTTCTTATTACGCGGACAATACTGCCAACACACAAGTTCGTCAGAAAAAGAATCAAAATGTCTAAAATCTTTAATGCAATTAATCAAAGGCCATTCCCAGGTAAAATTAGGTCCACCTGACAACTCTTTAAACAACTCAACAATCTTCTCAACCGCTTTCTCCAAAGCCGAGTCTGTATCCAAAATTAAAAGATGGTCATCAACGTATCTATACGTCGTTACCACATAGAAATCTGCAAGCCCATCTGAAATTTGCCGGCCCAATGATGCAAAAACATATTACACAAAACAGGGGAGTGTGGCGACCCAATATATATGCCAGAGTTATGTACAAAACATCGCTTGTCAAAACTGACGGCAGTCGACTGTACGTAAAAGACTAGCAGCTCCAAAAACATGATTGCTACTAACGCCCGCGGAACTTTGAACTCTTACTTCACCAGACTCGCAGTACGGTGGTGAGTTGGGCGAGTTGGTGATGCACTTTAAAAGAATAAAACAGCGCAAAAAAAACAGACAGGAAGAAGTACACAAACGGAGTTGAAAGTCGGCGCTCGGTTTGTGTACTTCTTCCTGTCCGTGTTTCTTTGCGGCGTTTTACCCTTCTCCATACTCGTTGATCTCATCCCGAACAGCCTTGAGAAATCCTTTGTGAGGAACGGAATATTATAACTCCTCAACATCCACAGATATTGCAGTGACAGGATTCGGGAACACTTCTCTAAGTTCTTTTGCTATTCCAAGCGAGCCTTGCACCAAAAAGGGTCTTTTAGCGCAAGAGTGTCCAACTGGCGCTGTAAAACCGACTGATGTGAACCTGCCAAGTGTTCTTTTCAGACGCAATGGCTCGGAAAGGCCACTCAGGCTTGTGCGTTTTTCCCGTGAAAAAAATTTCCTTAGTCCCACTTTCTGCCTTGTCTACAGCGATCATCAAACTGTCTAGATTCAGAACCGTTAGTAACTCAAAAGCTGCAGATTTCCGAGACTTTGGGCGCCACCACTAATCTCTATGTTTATTTGCTGGATCACGTTTGCCCACTTCGTGAATGCGGCCACTGGCGGCCATCTTTTTGGTAGAGTTATATTACCTCTAGCCAGACCATAGTAGTATGGTGGCGCAGTCTACCGCCCGTTATATAGGGTACAGCTGGTGCAGCCACTTTTATCCATCCATGGCAGACAACGTTGTGGCAGTTGTGGTGGCAGGCTGCCATAAAAATAGCCGTGGGTGATATTTCGTGCTTGATTGAAATTGTTCGACGAAACATATTTTTGAAACTCGGCGTGGACGGTAGCCCGATCTTTGAGGATCCGGCGAAATGTTCACGAAATCGCAGCATCGGGGAAGCACAGCTCGCATCGAAAGCGGATTTGGGCGAGGCGCACGCACGCATTTGCATATCTCCGGCTCGTCCTATGTCTGCGCTCTCTCGGTCGAGCGGAGGAAGCTCTGGGCCGCTGGCTTTGACCAGTAGGACCGGGAGAATACATCAATTCACTTCGTTTAAATGCATTTTATTTAGAACGTCGCAGGCGAATATATGGTTCAAAAATGTATATACATCACTCACGGGCACATTGGCACACAAGTTTGTGGAGAGACCCCGGTGAATATTTACACTTGCGAGAACTCCCAAATGATTGTGAGCACATCCACGGCGTCTCTCGATCCGTATCTAAGCGTTCGGGAGCACAAGACTTCACCACCAACGAAATCACACCACCACCTGTCAGTAATGTCGAATTGCGGAGGGGACCATTCCCGGTACGGTGTCTGCTTTCGATGCGAGCTGCGCTGCTTTCCCCCGGTGCTGCGCTTTAGTAAATCCTTCGCCGGGTCTTCAAAGATGGGGCTCCCGTTCACGCCGGGTTTAAAGAATCTGCTTCGTCGAACAACTTTGATCAAGCACGGAATATCACCCAAGGTAAGGTGTACTAGACCCACTCCTATTTCTATGGCAGCCTGCCGCCACAGCACTGTCCGCCATATTACTATGATGGCTAGAGATAATCTAACTCTGGCCGACCCTGGCCGCGTTCCCGTCCATAGGCGGAGCTGGTCAAACGCGATCGAGCCAATAGACATAGAGATCAGTGGGCGAAACTTCTTTGGTAAGAACTTCTTTGAAGACAAGAACTTCTTTGAAGTTCTTATCTATTGCTGTCAACGCTCTTTTCTGGAACTGCCCTTTCGACAGTACAACAAAAAAAAAAAAACTTCTTTATCAGCCATCACAGAGAAAATTTTATAGAGCTTGAAAAAATCCAAAACCTTCTTAAAAATTCAAAACCTTCATTGTTGCACTGTCAAAAGTCTAGTTCCAGGAAAAAGCGTTGACATCAGTAAATTAGAACTTCAAAGAAGTTAAGTTTCGCCCAAAGTCAAAAAATCTGCGGCTATTGAGTTGCTCAAAGATCTCAAACTAGACGGATTCAGGAAAACTGTAGACAAAACAGAAAGTGGGATTTTGAAATCTTTTTTTTTTTTTTTCACTGGAAAATCGCCCAATTTTGAATGTACTTTCCGAGTCACGGTGTCTGAGAAAAACACGGCAGGTTCAGAGCAGCCGGTTTTTACAGCGCCATTTGGGTACTCTTGAGCTAAATAACCTTTTTTTTTTTTTTTGGTGTAAGGCTCGATTGAAATATTCAAAGAACTTAGAGAAAGGTTTCAGAATGCTGTCTCTGCAATATCTGTGGAGTTTGAGGACTTATATTATTCCGTCCCTCACAATGAATTTCTCAAGGCTTTTCGGGATAAGATCAACGAGTCTTTTCTCCCGTGCGAAACGGCGCCGTGTTGTTTGCAGACCGGTGGGGTCGCTGCGTTTCCATAGGAGCTAAGCCTTTTTCTTTCTTTAGTTTTTCCTCAGGCAAGTTCGCTCTTTGCAAATTAAGAAAACAAAACAAAATGCACCATCTGTGGGCAACGCTGCACAAAGTCGTAGCGCGACTTTGTGCAGAAACCGAATTTTCCGGTCGATTTAAAGAGCCTGCCGTCTCCTTGTTTCACCCTGTATATAATAATAATTTATTTTTCCTTTATATACAATTTATTTTTCCTTTATATAGGTGACGATGGTGATAATAAAAACCAATTGAGAGTGAGGTGTAGGTCATGTCTTCAGTGTTTCTTCATTGTCCTCGTTCGCGCATTTTAACCTTTTATTCAGTATAGACCTACTAGCCCAAACCCAAGTTTTACTGCTCTCGTGTGACGGCAGTTCATCTTTGAGGTTTATCTCGTTGAAGGGCGAAAGCATCTCGTGCTTAGTCGCGGTTTGTTACTCCTACGTGTATCGTTACCCGAAAAGGTTTGTCTTGGGGACGCGCGCGGGACGGGCGAGACGGGCTGACAGCTTGGGATTCTTCGTTGGACCCACACTGTCAAGAGCCGAAACTGCGAAACTGGATTTTGAAAAGACGAACGCGCTAGTTTCTCCAAGAGATTTGGAATTTAAGCCGAGACACTAAATTAATTATTGGCTTTCGGAATGTGTTAGTATCGATAAATATTGTGGGGATTGCGATCCCTCTACATTCTGTCGCGTGAGCGTTTGGCGCGCCGTGGCGGCCGCGCTGACGTAGCGAGAGGTGGCTCTGCTTGCCACTGTGAGTTAACAGGGGCCTTACTGTGAGTGGCTTCCTCCTCTCCCCCTTCGGGGCGATTTCCGTAACGAACCCCCGCAGAAAGGAGATCGACGTGTCGCTCCTTGATTGGCCCCTTCGCCCCCGCTGTTGTCTTAAGAACCAGCGGACAGCCTGATCCTGCTGTCTTCTTCCTGGGATTTCGGCGGCGGCAACACCGGGGAACCGTTCGGCGCACCGGTGAGCGTTTACCCCGTTGTTTGTACCTTGTGAACGGCCGTTCGGCCGTGGGCGACCTCCACACCGACGGTGTTCACCAGCTGATAGCCGCTGTCTTCTTGTTATTTGTTTTGCATTGTAAATAAACAGAGTTTATCACCGTTACCAACGTGACTGGCGTCTCATTGCGCTCGACGAGCAGCGTGCCACGCGAGTACGAACCCCTTCGCGGTAGAGCGTCTCGCCGCGAACGTGGTACTCCCAAAGGCAGTGGCCCTAAGGAGAACCACCATTTGCCGCCTAACAAAAGGGCTGACGACCAGAATCACGGTACGTCTGTGTGTGGCGACTGCTGCCGAGTGACGAGTCCTCGCGCAACCAGCGCTTACCGTGACGATGCAGACCAACTTCACGGATTTTCTCACGCTGGCGACCACGGCCGACGCATTCGCGCGGCCCCCACTTCAACGGGAAGGCGAAATGCCAACCCTCCAACGAGAAACCCCTTCGACGCACCCCTGGAGCCGAGCGTGGTTCTGACGCCATTGCGGACGGGCGCCATCGCTCCCGGATCTTCCCTGAGCGCACCTGCTCCGCCGCCGGCACAAAGCGAAGCCTACCGGTCTCCCCACGGAGAAACCGCTGCGGCGCCTCATCACACCTTGCAGGAAAACACGGCACGTGGGATTGAGAGCAAATACCGTTCCAAGTAGGTCGATGCAGAAAGGGAAAAACACTCCCGAACCAGAGCGCTGCGCAAACGCTCCGCTTACCCTTTCCCTCGAAAGCTCGTCTGCTTCACGGAGTGGACTGTTAGAAAGCACGTGCGCAGTGTACGGAGGCAAGTTGTTTCGACAATGTTAGGCGCCGCTTTGATATTATAACGTGTTTACGCGCGTGACATGGTCTACGCAAGAAAAGAATTGACCGGGCAGCACTGTGCTGTTATTGGTTGTACAAGTAACAAAAAAAAAGCGTAAACTAAACGCCGATTCAGTGTGCGAGACCCACGCTGTCAAACAGGATGAATGTGGGTGCGGCTAGGGTGCCTTCATGTGCGCTTTGCTTAGGGTGGTGGCATCTCGCCATTTTGTCCCACAGGTTTATTTTTATTTTTTGTTCAGAAGCGCGTGAAAGAGCGTGTCCTTGCACGCGTTTGCGGCGCTGACTGTGCTATGGCGACATTTTGTTTTCGTCGATTTCTTTGTATTTTCCCCGAGAGCGCGTGCTGTCGGCATCGGGTACTACAAAGGGTGGCATCACCCTAAACAGAAGGACATTGAGGCACCCTATGTGCGGCATGTTTATGTGGGCATGAATGTGGGTGCGGCAAGGGTTGCTTCCTTGGCGGTGGAATGTCTGCATCGACAGTACACTTGTGAATCTTGAAGTTCACTTGTGTCATCATAACTGGTTCTACATTTCTCTTTGCCCCACTGTTCCAAGATGCAGCCCCATCTGTGCAAGATTGTCCTGTGAGACTTAACTTCACGGCCATGTTTACTTTCCATATGATGGCGCCTGCGTGGCTACAGATACGTGCTCACCGGCCATACATGTGCAGCCTGCAGTCATCACTTCTCCAGACTGTTTTGCACATATCCATGCTGCACGAGGCTTCAGTCACTGCTTGAGAAGGCCTCACTGGGGCCTTCAAAAGTATAATATCACCTATTTTGTGAGCAAGGTCCCACCCATCCACTTTGCAAATAGTTGTACGACTCAAGGCTTTTATATATCTTGGCTTCCTTGAGATCGCATTCCTTTGTCTCCAGAAGACAGCAGATAATGTGAGATTCTCCAATCTCCGGCCACAGCTTGGTGTCGTCCACCCAACTGGTAATCGTAGCTGGATGAGGAGATTCATTGTAGCCTCAATATAAAATGAGAATTGCTTATGAAGCAAACAGTCAATGCAAAACTGAAAAAAAGAAAGAAAGGTTGGCATGGCCAATGGTGTTCGGAAAGTATGGAAATGAAAGGAAGACGGAAAGGGGGAGTTTGTTCTAACGCCATTGTGCACAGCAAGACTGGGCACAGAGCTCAGACTTTGGCTTAGCTTTGTGGTAGACTCTCCAACAATGTGTTGGAGAGTCTCAATGTGAAATAAACATTATTATTATTATTATTATTATTATATACATGTACATATATAACACAGCCTCGTGTAGTACACGCCGCGACACAGTTTGCGCATAAATAATTCTCACGCGAGGCGATTACAGAGAGGAACATCAATGTGCCAATATTGTGGCAGTGGATTCCAAATCAGAAAAAAAAACGAACCCGTCGCACTTGCTATCTGCACTCAGTATTTATATATCGATTCATATTTAAATTTAAGGTTTCTACTATTCCAATTAAAGCAGACGTGGCAGCGCAGGTCTGAGCCGCTAACCGCGCAGTTAGTTCAAATGTTTCCGGCGCCCCCAAGCTGCGACAACTCGAGTTCAGCGCAAATTCACATGCCGTAATTTGTGCCATCCTGGCTTCGTTCAATCCTCGATTTCACTAGCGATCCTCAATTTCAATAGCGATCCCCAATTTCGCTAGCGATCGAAACGCCGAGTTCGGTTTGGGAGCGACGACTGCCCCAGAACCGCGCTAAAAATTACCCACAAAAAGATGCCAGGAAAGCAGGATGCACTTTTCCCCATGCCTGACATACCAATTAAGATAGTACTTTCCTCCATGGACGAAGACGACGAGCCAAGGGCGCCGAATACGGCAGCCGTGCGGGCAGAAGCAGCTGCGATCGGTGTGACTCGGTGAGCAGGGTAACAGTCCAGTAATGGCGGTCGGTCATTCGGGCGGGTTCAGATTCTCCCAAATGCCCGGATGAGGGTAGGCGGCGCTACCCTCGTTAAAATGGCGCCGGCCAGGAAGCCCAACTTAGAACGGTGTATAGCTTCGCCAATACTGGAAACTCCTCCGAAAACCTATGGGAGCGGCGGCGAACGTGACAGTGGCGCCTCTAGCGGACTCGGAGTCTACGGAAGCAGGCGACGCAATGGAAAAGTATAGGCTCCGCGACGTCCTCGAGCTTTGCGAGCCCCGTTTCGTCACCCAAACAGCAGAAACAATTCATTACGGTCAGTCCGCTTGCAAAGCGGAATCCACTGATCGAAACTGCAACGACAATCGAATAACAACGCGCGAATAAACAAAGATAGAGCGGTTTATTTAGCGGTCTCAACCGCCTCTCAGGGGATCACACGCGTTTGAAGCGCGTCTGGGAAGCGGAAAAAGGCGTTTAGCTACTCGAACTACGTCGTAATCACTAAAACGTGCACAAACGACATGGTAATATTACCAGAGCAAGCGCACGAGCTGCTGGAGCATAAAAACAAAACAAAAAGTAAGGATAAAAATGACTGTGCAAACACTTACCGAATTTTGCAGAAAAGATGGTGTCGCCTTTCCCGACGAAATTAAAAAGAAACGGGGAAGAGAAGCGAATAACGGCGAATAAAACAAACAAGTTAGCAGACGATACAAAGATACTCAGCAAAAAACTGCTTCAACTACGACGATCGTTGCGTCGCTTATAGAAAAAAGAAAGAAAAATAGAAAGCAGCCAATGAATAGCTGGTAATCGACGCCGGTGTTGAGTTCGCAATAAACAAAGCGGAATCAACAGACGAAACTAATGAAAAAAGAAGAAAGCATCCCTTTTTTTCAGCTGCTTGTTGTACGTTTGTTTATTTACACTTTTAACAGTTTAATTTGAATGCTGCATAACTTAGTTACTCATGTTTGTTCGGCCTTCGGGAAGCGGCAGAAAGATTTTCCACCACATCGCAAAAACTTGTTTTTGCAATAGTAGGCAGCACACGGCATGCCTGCCATTTCTAAGTATGCGCTGGTGTATGCTCGAATGCGGCCGGTTGATCAACAAACGATGACCCGTAGCAGACGTGCCGGCCGGCGTACACAAATAAAATTCGAATAAAAATGCATAACGAGCTTACACTTCTTAATATATGTAATAAATATCAAAAAGCACGTATAACGATTTCGGATCAGAAACTCAATCGAAGGCGAAAATAGGAGGTTATCGCAGACGACAGTGGAAGAAAACAACAAGAAAGTTGCAGACGGCCCTCAAAATGTCCGAGCCTAGCGTAGCAGACCAAAAGACGAACCGGGGTCGAAGCGAAGGAAAAAGAGTAAACACTAAGCCAAACAAAACAAGGATACGCGATTGCTTACGCGTCGGGTAAACAACATAAACAAAAAAGAGCAAAACAAAAACACAGCAACACAAAAGCAGGAGGAAGAAAGAACGCGGCAGGGTGGCGTCGCCTCAAAAATATAAATGAAAGAAGACTCAAAAATGGAAAGTGTGGAGACGGTTCAACCGGTGTCGGCCTTTATCCCAGAAGTAATGATGCAGCGAAGCAGAAGATGTTAGTGGTAGCTGCGCTAACAATCGGAATTTGTGCACTGTAAATAACGTGACTGAAATCACCTTTTTTTGCGGGGCTACGGCGCTCTCCCCTTCTTTCTTTGCAAGCGCGAGAAGTCTGCTTTTTTTCGTAACTTCGCTTTTATTATTCTATATTAGCGTCAAATTTGCATATGCACAACGACTTCTTTCAGAGCATTCTGACATCGCCGTAACGTACGTGGTTCGAAATTGACTTTTGCTTCTTCATCCGGAGACGATCTTAACGGGATTAGCCAGGTCGCCTATTCGACGAAACGGTTATAAGCAGGACATTCACGAGAAATGGTAATTGCAACAACAAAACGAATTGACTGATAAGAACAATAAAGTTGAAACGAAGCTATGTTCTGAAATGTTTGTACATTGCCCTTTTTCACGAAACAGCGCGAAGGCATACATTCGTGTTTTGCCTGGCTTACATAAGTTGTTACAGAATGTTTTCTTCTGGAGAACTCCAAAATTGCACCCTACAAGCTGTAACATCTTTCCCACGCGAAGATAATGTCCTTCACTCATGAGCTGGCAGCCATTTTTTAACTTTCAAAGCAGCGAATGTCCGTGACAATATTTTTTTTGTTGGTCACCTCGCACGGAGATAGGCAAAACCAATGCATTTTGGAGAATTCATCTGCTAGCGGAGACTCCGAGCTCGCCAGGGGCGCTGCAATCACTTTTCGCCCGCTTTTCGCGGGAATTGCCAGTATTGGCTTCCACGGTATTTGTTGAGAGTCTGACAGGTGCCTTGCGAACGACAACACTCGCACCACAGACCTAACGACCTCCGGTCCGAATTCCCCTCCCGACTTATCGGGGTTACGCAGACAGAGCGAGCGCTACGGACTTCCTTGAGGATTTACGGAAGTACCAACGCGCAATGGGAATGTTCGATCGTGAAATACTTGCGCGCATTCTGCCAATCGCACTCGTCGACGAAGTCGCCCGCTGGCTCCAACTTGTCGGTGACCAACCCGGAACGCTCGATCAGTTCCGAGAAGCGTTCCGTCGCGAATTCCTCCCCGCCGACTACGAGAGAAGGATGCGGCGGGAGCTCGAACAGCGAACCCAGCATCCGGACGAGTCCCTGCTGGAGTTCGTACGAGCCATGCAAGAGCTCTTCGAGCTCGCGGAACCCTCAGCTCCCCATACAGAGCGAGTGGAACGAGTCATACGCCAAAGCCACCCGACTTTCGCTGCGTATCTCCGAGGCAGCCACTTCCGTGACCTGAACGAGCTCGCCTCCGAGGCCCTGCGCCTTCAGGGAGACATTCTCGCTGCCCGTGCGTACCGGCCTCCGCCTCCAGCGTCAGCGGCCCTCGAACCGCGCTGCGCATTAAGCTGGGACACGCCATCTCGAGCACTGAGGCGCTACGATTCCGCAAACTATGCGGAAGATTGGGGCCGAGACACGTACGCAATCTCAGATCGTGCGTTCGACCCGTACTCCTACGGTAGACGAACAAGCCGGCCTACGCCGCAGTTCAGAACCACCGACTCGCGCCCCAACGAGGCAGCGAGGCAGGAGGAAACGAGGATCCCTCAATCTCAGCGAGCCGATGCACGCTACGACAGAGCCGGCGAAAACCAAAACGCACGGCGGAACCTCCGGGGAGGCGACGACAGAAGATGTTTTCGGTGCAATCGCCCCGGTCATCTCGCTCGCCAGTGCCCGGAGCGGCGGAACACGGAATCGCACCTCGCGGGAAACGAGCAAAGCCACCGGTAAACGGCCCCTGGATGGACCGACCGGTGGCTAACACAGAATCAGAGGGACCCATGGCCACTCTCTTACCGACCGCCTACAGAATAGGCTTCCCGACCGGCACGCCGGCCCCGTTCATTTCTGTGACGATCGCCGGCAAGGCATTCAAGGCACTCCTCGACACCGGAGCAAGCGCTTCGCTGTTCGGCGACGAAGTGTTGACTCACCTCCGACAGTGTCTGACTTCGAGAATGCAAGGCTGCCTTTCGCCTCGCCTGCGGAACCGCCCTTTCGGCTGGTACCGCACGGCTGGTCGCGAGATGAGAGAATCGAGTAAGACGACAACGCTTCGTTCATCTCCCTGGCCTATCGGTGCCCATTATTTTGGGCAGAGACTTCCTTGCCGAAACAGGCATTACAATCGACGTCAGCAGCGCAGGCTATCGGGAGGGCACGTTTGCACCCCTGAAACCTTTCTGCGAACCCCCGCCGTACCGCCAACGCCACCATTGGCGCAAGCAACGAACAGCCGAGAGGAAGCGGGGGACTCCCTAAATGGGGTCACTGACCCCAAGACGCCGAGTCCAGCGCCGATGGCAGCGAGCGCCGCCCCCATTGGGGAAATGACGCACCCACTGCTCACGCAGTCATGCAGCGTGTCAGGGCGAGAGAAAGCCCGACTGTCGTCGTGGTTGCGCCGCTATGACGCAGTGTTCACGGAACGACCGGGCTGCACAAACGAAGTGCGACATCGGACTGACACGGGCGACGAACTGCCAAGAAGGCAGAACGCGCGGCCGGTAAGCTTGGCCAAACGAAAAGCCATCGACTATGCCCTGGACGAAATGATCGACACCGGAATTGTCCGGCAATCTAACAGCCCCTGGGCATTCCCCGTGGTGTTGATCCCGAAGAAAGACGGCAGCTCACGTATTTGCGTGGACTACCGCCGTCTGAACGACGTCACACGAAAGGACGCTTACCCGTGTTGGGACCGAGGAGTTCCCCAGGCAGCCTCAGGCAGGGCCAGGCGAGGACAGGAACCGCAGGCCGACTCCAGGCAGGGACATCAGGAGACGGGAGGGTGTCTCACGATAAACTCTGTTTAATTACATATATACAGAAGTTTCTCCATCGTCCAAGAGCACACAGTAGCAGCCGCCTGCTGCTCCTTTTATAATATCAGGTTTCCCCACATCCCTAGTAGGGAATCCCCAGGGTTCAGGCCTTCACCAAGACTGTGGGGCCAGTGTCCGTCACGTTCGGGCACGCCCCTTTCCTCTCCCTCACACACTGCCACACGCGTCACGCACACCAGGGCCAGACGTCCTTGGCCGCGGTGTCGCCGGTCAAACTCTGCGGACAATAGTGCCATCGAAGTCGCGGAAGGCGGAAGACATTCATAATTACAGGCGTCCAGGCTTCCGTGGGTTAGGGGATAATCCCACGGGCGATCTAAGCTGGGGAAAATTGAGTAAAGCCCCCTTCTCTGTCGAGGACGTCCCAAGGCTGTCGGGTCGGCGGGCGTCGAGGTCGGGCAGCAGAAGCAAGCAGAGGGGCCGGACGGCAAAGACGGCCAAATGACACTGACGTGGGCCAACCCGATGATCCTTCGGAGAAGGTCACGTCGTCCCCGTGTACCAAGGTGCGTTGGCGACTCCACGGCGCCTCTCGCTTTGTCTCCGGGCGCAGCTGACCTTAGCCACCTGGCGACGATGCTCCAGGGCGTTCACCCGTGCCGGTCCGTCAGGAAGGGCAAGGTCGTCTCCAGGGGCCTTTCACAACACCCGCTACCGAGCATCGACTCGATTCTGTCCAACTTGAGCAGTGCGCGGTACTTCACCACCCTGGACGCTAGCCGAGGCTACCTCCAGGTTCGAATGGAGCCAGGTGACGAGGCAAAAACAGCCTTCTGTTGTCACCGCGGGCTTTTCGAATTCACACGAATGCCCTTCGGTCTGTGCGGAGCGCCCATGACGTTCCAGCGATTGATCGACCGAGTACTGGGGAAGCCAATTGGAAACACGCAATGGCCTATCTCGACGACATTGTCGTCTTCTCCAACACCTTCGAAGATCACCTACGTCATCTCGAGGACGTACTCGACCGGCTAAAGGCCGCGGGAATGACCCTGAACCCCGAAAAAGCTCAAATAGCCGAAACTCGTATCACCCTGCTCGGGTTTGAACTTGATCACGGGCGCATTGCGCCACATTCCGACAAACTACAGGCAATCCTGGAGTCTCCTGCGCCAACCGACGTGAGCTCCCTCCGCCGCTACCTGGGAATGGTGAACTTTTATCGCCAATTTATCCCAAACTGTGCAACGCTTCAAGCACCACTGACACGCCTATTGCGAAAGTCCGTTAGTTGGAGCTGGGGTCCCGAGCAGGAAGCGGCCTTTCGCCGCACCTCCCGAGCGCTCGCAGACACAGCCGAACTCAAACTACCCGACTTGAACAAGCCCTTTCTGATACAAACAGATGCCAGCAATCTGGGCTTGAGCGCGGTCCTGCACCAACAGCACGAAGGTGTACTCCGACCGGTGGCTTTTGCCAGCCGCTCGTTGACGCCAGCTGCAGGGGTTTCCCCAGGATTCTAATCAAGGGGGTGTCCCAATGGCTCGGGGGGGGGGGGGGAGAGAGGCGATGCGAGGCGAGGCTAGATAAAATATAAAACTGTTTCTTTTTTAGTCTACTGGCTAAATTACAGACGTCTATTAACCAAATGCTCATACCCGTAATGTATGTTTCCCTTTCTCTATATATACACCTGAGAAGTGGTGTTTTCCACTTCATCTGAAAAAAATTCTTTTTTTTTAGATTCAAGTGGGGGTGTCTAGGAAAACTAGGGGGGTGTACACCCCCTAGGAGGGGTCTGGGGAAATCCCTGGCCAGCTGAAACAAATTACAGCACATGCGAACAAGAGTGCTTGGCCATCGTCTTTGCACTCCGGCGTTTCGACATTTATGTCGACGGGACCACTTTCGTGATCGAAACAGATCACCAAAGCCTAATATGGCCCTCCCGACTTCGCGAACCCGCGGGTCGCTTGGCAAGATGGGCTTTGATGCTGCAAAAATACGACTACGTCGTGCGGTACAGGAAAGGCAGCACAAACGTAGTGGCGGACGCATTGTCACGAGCCCCCGTAGACTGAACACAGATTTCCGCAAAGACCCAGGCCGAGCCAACGACACTCACAGTGCAAGGCGAAGCCGTGACTCAGTCCCAAAGGGAGGTGGCAGAACTGACCACCCCGGACGAGACGATCAACCACCTAGACGCAGTGAGCGCAGTGGGAATCGTGTTCAGCAAAGAAGAGCTTCTGAAAGCGCAGCAGAATGATCCGTTTTGTCAAAAGGTGATCGACGGACTCGCGGAAGAGTCGGACGCCGTGGAGGCGGGCGGTGCGAGCACCGGACGCAACACTACTGGTATTGTAGTAGGCGCCGAGTGCCGGGGCGTATCTGGTATTGGTGCGGGCACGGAGGGTTCATATCTGCAGAGCAATGACGGGCTTTTGCTGAGATGCATACCCTCTGACGACACCAACGAGGCGTTCAAGGTACCTCGCAGTCTGAGAAACGCAGTTTTGCGCTACTGTCATGACTCGCAGTTGGCCGGACACGCGAGCGGCTCCAAGACTTACTCAAAGTTATGCCGCATCGCCACCTGGCCGGGCATGAAACGGGACGTCTTCCGTTACGCCCGCACGTGCCACTCCTGCCAAAGCTTCAAACCGAGAGGCGGCAAACCGCGGGGCTTAATGCAAACAATTCCGAGCCAGCAATCATGGTCTCTAGCAGCTTGCGACGTGGTCGGCCCGCTACCGAATAGCCCGAAAGGTCACCAGTATCTGCTGGTTGTCACTGACCACTTCAGCAAATGGACGGAACTCCTTCCACTCCGTACGCTGACAGCCCGAGCGATCACGGAGAAGCTCATGGAGGTTTTCACCCGTTTCGGGTTCCCCGAAGCTCTTTTGACAGATCGAGCGAGCTACTTCGTCGGGAAGGTATTCGTGGACGCGTGCAAGGCCCTTGGCATAAAGCACAAAACAACCACGCCGTACCACCCGCAGTCGAACATCACGGAGCGATGTAACAGAAACATCAAACCAATGCTTGCCGCCTTCGCGGAAAGGCACCGTGACTGGGGCGCATATATCCCCGAGATCGGGTTCGCACTTCGGACCACTCTCAATCGTTCGACGGGCTTCACCCCCGCGTTCCTCACATTCGGGAGAGAGCTTCCGAACCAGACATGTACGTAACGCGTTACAAGTAACGAGTTACTTGTATCTAGCTACTATTTTCGGTAACGAGTAACGTATTTAGTTACTTTTTCAGAAAAGGAACGAGTAACGGTATTTAGTTACTTTTAAGGCCAAGTAACGAGTAACGGTATCTGGTTACTTTTGAGGAGTAACGTGTACAACACCGCTTTGACGGCCCTGTTTTTGTTCTAGCCTTAGTATGTGTCTATTTCGACAAAGGCAGACGGAAAACCCGAAAAACAAATAAACATTATCACAATACAGCAACATGTATCGCTGAACACGTCAGTCGAACAGTCCGACTGACGTGTCCAGCGATAAACGTTGCTGTACTGAACTGTATGCAGCTGAGAATGACCTTCACCCAGCGAGCACAATCAGGTTCATTAATTGAACTTTCTAGAACCGGGTCCGGACCGAATGTAAACCCGGAGGTTGCAAACACGGGAAGGCACATAACCCCTTACCCGCTGTCCTCAATGAAGGCGCAGTTCCCGAAGATTCACCAGCTCTTGCTGAAGCACTACACTGCCGTTCCTTCGAGCGCGTCAGTAGAACGACGCTTCAGCGTCACCGGAAATGTATTTTCAAGGAATTGGGAAACATAACTGATGAACACTTCGACAGGCAGCTGCTGCTTAAGGGCAACGACTACTAAAAAGAAAACAATAAAGCATGAAACAAAAACGTGTATTTGGTCTTTAAAGTAACGTAAAAAGTAACTCGTTACTTTTAAGGTAACTCACGCGTTCCTTTTGAAAATCGGTAACGAGTAACGTATTTAGTTACTTTTTGAGCGAGTAACGAGTAACGGTATTTAGTTACTTTTTTTGGGTAACGTGTACATATCTGTTCCGAACCCCATGGACCGTGTCCTAGGGGCGAGCGCCGGGGTGGACAACGCGCAGCCGGCACAAACGGACCACGCGCGGCAGCTACAAACTCGGATGACGGAAGCCTTCTCAGAGGCTCGTCGCAATCTCGGGGTGGCGCGAGCTAAACAAAAAGCTCAGTACGACCGCTCGCATCGAGATCTCCGTTACAAAGTGGGCGATCTCGTCCTCAAACGGAACCATGTTCTGAGTGATGCCAGCAAAGGCTTCTCGGCCGCATTGGCTCCGAAGTGGTGTGGCCCGTACCGAGTGCAAGAGATTCTCTCCCCACTCGTGTACAAGCTGACAAACTTGCAATCAAGAAAAGTCGGTGGGCCGGTACATGTGTGCGATCTGAAACCCTACCATGAAAGGGAAAACGGGGCCAACGAGCAAACTCAGCCCCCGCAGAGACATGCACACGCAACGCGAGATAACGCCGACGATGAACAACAGGCGTCTCGCTACAATCTGCGTAGACGGAGGAACTATTATCCGAAGTTTTCGTAGAGGCAGCCCCAGTAAGTGGCGAAATGTCACATTAAGGGAAGTGCAAAGCACAATGCACCTGCTGCTTTCGCGAACGCGCCAGACACCATTGTTTACTGGCAAGCAGTGACCTATGTCACCTCAGCGTTCGCTCCCGGATCAACCCGTAGGGAAATCCCCTGAACTGCGGCTTCCAAGGGAAAGGGTAGGCGTAACGGCCATTGGTCAGTTATCGCCACCTACGCTCACGTGAGCCCCACGTCACCGCAAGAGCGCGGTGCGAGCGTCGTCACAAGCGGTCGGAGATCAAGTGGTCATTCTACCGCAGTACGTCTCGCACCTACGAAGAGGACCCCCAGCTTTTGCTTCGCGCCGTTCGGGAGCTGCCGTATCCTGGCTACGGCAGTTCAGCGGCGTCCAGGGACCACGGCTGCGTGTGTGTGTGTGCAAGCGTTGAAGTGAAATTTGGGGGAAAAGTAGAGTGCGCGTGACTCGTCAGGCAGCCCCGCTACCCCGGCCGGCTGCGGGCCAAACCAGCAACCCCTCGTCTTCGTGGGCCGCCGGGATCGACATCCGGCCAGGGACTGTCCGCTCCTCTCTTCCTGACCCACGCCGCGGTCGGAAAGCTTGTCGACCAGGGACCAGCTGTTCCCGTTCGTCCCGTGGACAAGTCCCTGCGGCTGTGGGACCTGCGCTCTCCCGACGGCCAGGGGGTGATGCACCTGACGGGACGCCCCGTGAACAACTCCGACCCGGAGGGCCTCATTCTTCGCCGTGGGGCTCAACTCGGAGCCTGTTGGGCTCTGCGACCTGCGCACCTTCGACAAGGGCCCCTTCAACACGTTCAAGCTGCCCCAGGACAAGGAGTGCGACTGAAAAGGGCGGTCATCCACCTCATCGACGCCTTCCAGGCGGTGCCCCAGCAGAGCCTCACGGGACACACGAACAACAAGGGGGTGCCCCGGGAGGCCTCCTTCAGCCCTGACTCGTAGTTCCTCTTCCGCGGGTCGACAGACGGCCGTGTGCACGTGTGGAGCACGGCGGAGGGCGTGGGGGGTCTGCGGACGGCGTCTCTCAACTGCACCACACGGACCCCGTCCACTGCGTCCAGTTCAACCCCAAGTACGTGATGCTCGTGGCGGCCTGTTGGACGATCTGGGCGACAACGTGGCCGTAAGAGACTGGGGGTTGTCCGTGTGATTGTGGCCACCGGCGGCCTTTTTCTTTTTTTATTATTTTAGTTAGATGTGGGTTTGTTTGTGTCGGTCTACCCGTTTGCGGGTGACTATACATGCCTCGCACCTACGTCACATGATGACGTCGAACACCGGTATCCACCATGCCGGTGGTTGACTCGACGGCCCTTCCCAGCGGGAGCAATGGTGAACTGCGCCGCGCTCGGCTGTAGCAATTACCCCGTATCCCGACGATCGTCCGATCGTTTTGTCAGCATGCCCCGCGAGACAGAGTAGCCGTCATGTTAGAGATAGTACGAGCGGCAGGAAAGGGATGTGGCCGCGGATTATCGAGTTTGCGGGGCGCATTTCATAGCGGTGAGCGACGGCACTTTGCTACCGTTGTTTCTGTTCGCGCACGCCTTTGTATCGGCTTTTTCCCGTTCGTGGTGTAGATGCCCTTTGCTTTTCGTTACAAAGCGCCGTTTCCAGGCTTCGAGTGCACCTGCGGGGATTTTTGCCAAGTACGGGCGAATGTCGCGCCGCGAGCCCGGCCAGACGGATCGGTCGGCGGCGGGCGTGCAAGCTCGTCGAGACGCCGCCACCGGGGCATCGGTTTGTGCTGTCCGCGAGACGGTGACCTTTGCGAGGGGCGAAAGTATGCACACGAGCCGGTTAGGAAACATCATAATATAAACCCTGAGACAATGAGAGTTGTCTTGTCCATTATTTGATTTATCCTTGTCTCAGGGTTTAGATTATGACGGCAACATTGCGTTGTTTACAAATATTTCGCAAAATCGTAAAAATTTTTCTACAAGCAACTTCTAGAGCCGCTCGTCAATATTATGGGGCGAGCAATTAAACCTTTTCTTTTTCTTGCGACACGGCCGCCTCTCGCGTCAAAACTTCGTCGGCGGCATTTCGAAACTTTCTGCTCGTAGTGCAATCGCACCAATGCCGAAAAATTCCGCACGTACTGGACAAACGTCATCATCGTAAGCTCAGCACGTTTTTCCAAGTTACGTGTAACACAACTGTAGGTATACCTTTGTTGAAATATTTGGTGCATGTTAACGCATGTCCGGGACGTTAGCGGCATCCTACGCCTTGGTAACCGCATCCGCGCGATGTGAAGTCAACCACCAGTATGGTGCGGGGCCCCCTCCTTCCATATAGTGACGTCACTTGCAAGGCATGTATTGGCTAAGGAGGAAGGAGTGTGGGGATTGCGATCCCTCAACATTCTGTCGCGTGAGCGTTTTGGCGCGCCGTGGCGGCCGCGCTGACGTAGCGAGAGGTGGCTCTGCTTGCCACTGTGAGTTAACAGGGGCCTTACTGTGAGTGGCTTCCTCCTCTCCCCCTTCGGGGCGATTTCCGTAACGAACCCCCGCAGAAAGGAGATCGACGTGTCGCTCCTTGATTGGCCCCTTCGCCCCCGCTGTTGTCTTAAGAACCAGCGGACAGCCTGATCCTGCTGTCTTCTTCCTGGGATTTCGGCGGCGGCAACACCGGGGAACCGTTCGGCGCACCGGTGAGCGTTTACCCCGTTGTTTGTACCTTGTGAACGGCCGTTCGGCCGTGGGCGACCTCCACACCGACGGTGTTCACCAGCTGATAGCCGCTGTCTTCTTGTTATTTGTTTTGCATTGTAAATAAACAGAGTTTATCACCGTTACCAACGTGACTGGTGTCTCATTGCGCTCGACGAGCAGCCTGCCGCGCGAGTACGAACCCGCTTCGCGGTAGAGCGTCTCGCCGCGAACGTGGTACTCCCAAAGGCAGTGGCCCTAAGGAGAACCACAATATTTACTCGCGCGCATCAATGTATGAGTGAGGAAATTCCCTAATCTCTTTGATCTTTGTATCGTGCAACGGACGTTGTCGCACAATACAATAAGCGGAGGGCTATGAGACATATTGTATTTCACATTATCACTTAACACCAATAACCTCGTATTGCACGGGAATGAATTGTGTCTCAATAAATAATCTTATCGGGTTTATTAGATTTAGGTTCCAATAAGCCTATATTGGGATACCATAGCTCGAATAAATACTATTTATTGGACTCCTTGCATAGGGCATGCATGCGCAAAGAAATAGCGTCCTCATGCAATCGAAATGGCGGTTGGCAAACTGTGAGCGTAGGGTCGCAACGTTGCGTGAGTGCATGGCGCAGTGCGGAGCGCTCAACGCAGTGGTCTTGTTTGCTCTTGGACGCGTTGTCTTGTTTCTGACGTCATTCAGGCGGTCCAGAGCTTGTCTGGGGTCTCGAACGGCGCCTACCTGGCCAGCTTCTTCCTCAAGAGGCTGGCGTTGGGCGCGGTCGAGTCCTAGCCATCGCCTTCTTCCTGCTCGTACCCAAGTTCTCGCACTTCGGCGTCGCCTACTTGGAGAACGCCGACGCGGTGCTGGTACTCGCGGCGCTGCTCTCCTTCTGGCCTCTGCACGCCGCCCTCACGCTGCTCGTGGCCTGCGTCGCCAGATACGGTACCATCTTCGCTCACACACACGAGAGCTGCGACTGGCCAGAGTGTTTAGAGCGCTTGAAGCAGCTGAAAGTCGAAAGTGGAAAAGGAAATGAATGCAGACAGGAACCAACCCACTTTTGTTCTGCTCCTGCGCATTCACAGGGGAAAATGCGCGTGCATTTTTTCTCTTCGCCGGCGAATAAGAGAAGTCTCGTTTGTTTCGTTGTTCGTAGGGAGTACTAGGTAACTTTATAAGCATAATAAAAGTGGAACTCTTTTAGTTACAATTTATTTTCGATCAGTGAGCGACGTTTAACTTCCCAGTATTCCGGGCCCAGTCGTATATTCCAGGAAGACAAGCGGCGAATCTAATCGAAAATAATGGTCGAAAAGAACTTAGGATTTGTTCAGGGAGTGCCAACATCCCTTGGACTCTAATATTGATAATCTGCGACATTTGTATGTCCCTAAAATGAACACCCACTTACGAGCGGTTAACACGCGCAAAACAGTAAAAGTACCGGCACTATAAAAGCGGTAATGTCTTTATTTTTGTGCCGAATACATTGTGCCGTAAGAGAATTTTGGCTTCATTCACTCTATGCTCAAGTACGGGTGAAAAGGTAAGTTTGTCCTATTGTTACAAACTGATATCTGCATGCTCTAAAACCTGTAAGATGTGGAAAACGTTTTAAATGTTTTTGAGCATGCAGATATAAGTTTGGAAGGCTAGAACAAACTTACCTTTGCACCCGTACTTGAACATAGAGTGAATGAAGCGAATTTTATTTATTGAAAATAGTAGCCCTTACTCTGCTTTATTTTGGTGGTCTACATGCATAAATGGGTACTGACCCAGCGTTAGTGCGTATTTCTTGACGTCTCCCTTGATCTTCGGAATGCTCTCTATTGCTTTGGCACCTAACCCCTCCCCCTTTGCAGAGAAGCGCCGATTCTGTGTTCGCAGTAACACTGTCTGACAGTATACATAAATAGATGCGTGAAGCCTTCTAACCACAGTTTTTATTGCCGTGAATTTGAAAAATAAACACCGTAACTGCCCAATATGTTTGCCTTCGTAGCTGAGATATTTTCAAAGCTGTCTAGTACGTACGAAATATTCCTGAGTTTTGCTCTGATAATCACGCGCAGGAAAAAATTAACACTCACTTTTTACCGTAGAACTGCGGTACCGGAAGTAAATTTCAGACTGGTTGCTGTGCGCTTCGATTTAAAGCCGCACACAGCAGCAGTTGGGCATCTAGCGCACATTATAATGTGCCTATTTACGGGGAAACAGATTGTGCAGCCTCTCGGCGGTTAATGTTGACACGAGTTGCACCCTGGCACAGGACACGTGTCCAATCCCTACCTTATATTATTCAAACGCGAACAATAAGTTGGCCATTGCATTTCTCATGCGGGCGTTTGAGGAATAGATGGTTCCTTGGAGAAAAAACCCTACTCGCCGCGATAGGTTTTTCCAACCTCCTCTGCAGCGTTCGCTCTGCTTCAAGTAGAAAGGCATTGCGACTTGTCTCGCTACTCTTACCCTGAAACAGATTACAGTACGGGCTCTACCCTATATTGTGAGTTTGTTAACGGAGAAGCAAGACGACAGGGAAGCGGTACAAACCTCGTGTTTGTAGAAACTGGGACTGAAGAACTAACGTATCGCAAAACAAAACAAAACACAGTGTTAGTGAAGATTAGAAAAAAATTTGTTGAAAACAGCTTGACTAGTAGCTAGCCCCTTAAAAGTAAAACAATAGCAAGCATGTCAACAGAAAAATACAAGTCACGTCAATTCCTTTATATATCGACTATAACTGAGTAGAAACAATCAATACAAAAAAATTAATTATTTTCACTAAAATCTTACTTTTTTGAGTAAGGATTGTTTTATCCTTAGCGCACGAGCCGATATATTTTCGATCAGTGTACCTTGCGCACAGAAATACTAGGAAACATGCCATGGTTCGGAGACCGTAATGAGTGTGTCGAACCGAAAAAAATACGGGTTCGGTTACGGTTCAGGTTCAGGTAAATTTATTTTGTTCCGGTTCAGTTCCGGTTCGATTAATTCGATCCGCGAACCGGTTCGCGAACGGGTTCGGGGCGCTGAACCGGTTCGCGAACCGGTTCGGAAATTATAAATGACGAATTGCAACATCAAAATTAATTACAAATAAAACATCTGAAATCAGCACATACGAAACGGAATACATCGTCGAAACTAGTAGTGCATAACGTTTATAGAAGCCTGTAGCCAATGCAAGCGGCAAACAACGACCGTCTGATGACAGGGCTGTCTGTCACGGGCGCTAACTCCAGCGTCTGCTGAGCGTTGGTTTGAGCGCACGCGCCCGCTTCAGTCCCATGACTACGCTGGGCAGGCGACGGAAGCAACAGAAACTCGGCAGATCCTTTGTCAAATTCGAAAGTACGCGCAGCTTCGCTTCTCCGCGAGCGACTAGGGTTTGTATCCCTGTTTTTATTCCCCCGCATTTATCGAGTTTCCGGAACGAAAAAAAAACGGCATGTAAATCTTGACACTTCATAGCTCGATATACTCTGACCGGTGGTTGGGGCAGCGAAGAGCAGATATAATTCATGAATGCTCATTTCAACTGTAAATAAAATTTTTTTCTCTCCCTCAAACATTATCAAACTCCACAGCCTTTTCTTTTCTAATTCCGATGGAAGCAAGCTTCAAGAACTCGCGCGTTCTAGAAACGTGTTATGAAATGAGCACACAGCAGCATTTAGGATTTACGAGATTGTAGGAAAATGAAATCCCGTGACGCGATTTTTTTTATTTTTGCACAGCGTTCCAATTTTTTTTTTCAGTGCAAGCCGCGACCAGCGCAATATTGGTTCCTATGTCAAGATTCATGGATGCAGCGTTTGTCAAAATTCATGGATGCAGCGTTTATATTCCTAAGACTGAGTGGAGAAGAAAAATATGTAAGCGAGGTGTGTGTCAGTTGACGGCACTTAAAAAACAAATGGCATTGATAGCACATTCATTGTCAACAGCGCGTGGCCGAACCATTTTGACATGAGCCGGTAACCGTTATTTTTTTCCGGTTCAGTTCCGGTTCGGGTTCATCGCGATAACAATATAACGGTTCGGGTTCGGGTTCAGTTCCGGAAAAAATACCGGTTCGGTTCCGGTTTTCGGTTCGGTTCGGTTCCGGTTCGACACTGATATATATATATATATATATATGAGAGAGAGAGAGAGAGAGAGACGCGGGGCAATGGTGGAAAACAAACCAGGAGGATTTTATTCGACGTTCCGACCTTAGGCAGGTCTTCGTCAAGAATAGGGTTATAAGAAAATTGTGCTTCTACTTGTACAGTTCTTAAAGGTTAGAGAGTTCGCATACAAAGAAACTACATAGAAAGAACACATAAGGGTACACCACCCAGGATCACACACAAAAGAAGAGACGAACCCTAGGTCGGGGGCAGTGGCACACGGAGATTGCAAATTACATAGGTGCCACATAATCAAAAAGAAACAAAAAAGCTGAGATTGAGAATAGGTGACGAACCGAATGACACGCTTTGCATAAAAAGAAACTGCGTGCGGAGAACAGAGAAGGGCACAACACCCAGCATCTTGTACGAAGGAAGGGATGAAGTCGGGGGAAGCTGCACATGGAGGTCGCCAAATACATAGGTGACACATCAAAGGTAGTAGGAAGTACAAAAATACAGGATGTACGGAAACTAACTAAACACCACAATAAGGAAACGAAAACGCACTGTCCAGTTCTATCTATAAACTCAGTACCAAGAAATTCTAGATCCAAAATGTTTATATTTTATGGTCATTATCATGCTATTTATACGATAGCGCCTAAATCGATGCAAGTGTTCCCGGGCTTTTATTTATTCCTTCCTTTATTGTGCTAAATCGGTATATAAGATATAACTCGCGTTGCTCGCGTTCCCGATTTGATTTGAATCCAGACTCTAAAAGTGTAACAGATAATTTATCGAACGTGTGGTTCGGGAGGCTGAGATTTTTTTAAATTGGCAGGCTCGGCAGGGATTTTGCGTGCGATCTGTGGTTGTTAAAACGCCGCCCAAACGCTGCCTCAGTCGGTCCTATATACTGTTTAATGTAGACTTCACAGTGTAGCAGATAAATTACAGTTGCTGAGTCGCATGTAAGTTGCCCTCGGATTTTTATTGAGAGCTGTGAAGGCGGTCTATTGGCCGTGTTATCTTCTCGCATATGTTTCCAGACCAGGCATCCTGCGTTCATGCACAGTCGGCCTCCAAGCCAACATGCCCATATCTACCTCTCTCTCTCTCTATATATATATATACATATATAAATGGGCAGACGATAAAGGGGATAACGAGAAGTATATATATATATATATATATATACGTTTGAAATTAAAACGTTTGAAATTTTTTCATAACATAATATATGATAAAGTTGCTTTGAAGTTTGATAAGTATCTGCAGTATAATGATAGCCGTGATACAAGGCAGAAACATGAAAAACTACTCCGTGAGTTCCGTTGCAAGAAAGATGTTTTTAAACACTCATTTTTTCCACGAACCGTGTGCGAGTGGAATGCCTTGCCCCACAGCGTGACAGCTATTGTTTCTGCTGCTTCGTTTGCTAGTACAATCGATGATCTTTTCTTTGTTGCCAATGAATAAGTTACCTGTTTGTTTTATTTCCATGCCTGTATGTACGCGAACTAGGATTCCCTGACATTATATTTCCACCACCATGCCTTGGCCCTCAAAAGTTGGCCGGCAGTATCCTCAAATAAAATAAATAATATATATTGTGGGGATCTGTCCCACTGCTCGCCCGCAAGAAAGGCACGCAAGGCAGGACACAGCAAAAACACACCTTTACTAGGTTCAGGCGCTCCTGTCGGTCACCGCAGCGCTACTACACACCCCGCTTGTCGCTAGCCACAGATCCCCCCTCCCCCCCCCCCCACCCCCCCCGCTCTCCGAGTTAGGAACTGTTCTCAAAGTTGCTCGTCGTCATCAACGTTCATGGCGACCTCCGCGGCATTTGCTGGTGACGGGTCGGCGTGGCATGGGGGGTGGAGGAGAGCAGGACGGAGCCTCCTGATAACTGCGATGGCGCGTGCAAGATCGTCCTCCCGCATCCTTTCGAGGTGTAAGATGGCTGCCCTTGCGGCGGCTGCTGACTCCCGTGAGCGATGAAGTGCCCCAGCTCTGTGGGTACGGCGGTGGATTTCTGGCACCTCACAGAGTGGGCACAGGAGTCGGCGCTCGTCCTCCGTGTAACTTTGTGGTGGCTTTGCCGGGCGGTGGGTGTTCATCATGAAGCCTCTGAAAGGTTCGGGCACTTGGGCGTCCATGTCAACTGTCAAGGGGCACGGCTGGTCGTGCCAAGCGAGGCTGGACGACCAGGCCACTGGGTGTCCGTGGTTGTCGAGGGTGCCCCAGGTGGCCGTAGAGCGCCGGTACGATCGTCTGGATACCCGGCGGTGGTGGTTGTTCGGGTTGTCTGTTCCCCTCGGCTGGTAGTGGCGTCTGGGTCGCCAGGGCCGGGGTGGTGATGGGGACCGTCTGGCAGCTTGCTTGACTCGCGGCATGCTTGGAAATAAAAAATAAAAAAACAGGATGTCAGTAATGTTCATTACAAAAAAAAAGCAAACGTCTTCTACGTAAACGCAGCAACAGGTGAGCTAAGCTCGCGAGAACCGTCAACTTTATACCGCTCAAAATCGCGCGCAATCAATCAAAATAGGCGGTAAAATGCTGGTTCTCGGCTAAGCCCATTGTAATCTTCTTTCCATAATCTTCGTCTTTGTCACCGACGTTGAAGTCTTCAAGGGAGTACATGGTAAACTAAGTACCAGCCAGATCATCAACACTTCCCACCTGCAAGAGAAGTTCATCAGCTGAATCATAATACTGCTTGAGGTCGGTGACATGAACAGGTCCCGTGAGTCGACCAGACTCACAGTCAAGGAGCGTGTACGTGAGGCGTGAAGCTTTCTCACGTACTCTATATGGACCGTCCCACCTATCGCCAGCCAGCCAACATCTCTGCACCGTCATTATGCTCTGTTTTCCTGGCGCCTACCGGTGACGACGTCGCGCCCGTGTTCGATGCCACAGTTGCGTCCCTCCCCTTCACCCAGCCAGCATTATCATCAAACAGCAACAAGATTCTCTGCAAATTAAAGCGCCTGGTCACCACAGGACGCTTTCAGTGGGCACAGAAGAGCGGCAGCTATGCGGTCGCTTCAAAATTCCTTCTGCTTCATTGTATATATTTCGGCCTTCCTTGGGACATGGCTACCTCCTCCTCGCCAGCCAGCCACCATCTCTGCACCGTCATCATGCACTGTATTCCTGTCGCCTATCGGTGACGACGTCGCGCCCGTGTTCGATGCCACAGTTGCGTCCCTCCCCTTCACCCAGCCAGCATCATCATCAAACAGCAACAGGATTCTCTGCAAATTTAAGCGCCTGGTCACCACAGGACGTTTTCAGTGGGCACAGAAGAGCGGCAGCTATGCGGTCGCTTCAAAATTCCTTCTGCTTCATTCTACATATTTCGGCCTTCCATGGGACATGGCTACCCCTCCTCGCCAGCCAGCCACCATCTCTGCACCGTCATCATGCACTGTATTCCTGTCGCCTATCGGTGACGACGTCGCGCCCGTGTTCGATGCCACAGTTGCGTCCCTCTCCTTCACCCAGCCAGCATCATCATCAAACAGCAACAGGATTCTCTGCAAGTTTAAGCGCCTGGTCACCACGGGACGTTTTCAGTGGGCACAGAAGAGCGGCAGCTATGCGGTCGCTTCAAAATTCCTTCTGCTTCATTCTATATACTTCGGCCTTCGCATGGGACATGGCTACCTCCTCCTCGCCAGCCAGCCACCATCTCTGCACCGTCATCATGCACTGTATTCCTGTCGCCTATCGGTGACGACGTCGCGCCCGTGTTCGATGCCACAGTTTCGTTTCGTCCTCTCCTTCACCAAGCCAACATCATCATCAAACAGCAACAAGATTCTCCGGCAAATTTAAGCGCCTGGTCACCACAGGACGCTTTCAGTGGGCACAGAAGAGCGGCAGCCATGCGGTCGCTTCAAAATTCCTTCTGCTTCATTCTATATATTTCGGCCTTCCATGGAACATGGCTACCTCCTCCTCGCCTGCCAGCCACCATCTCTGCACCGTCATCATGCACTGTATTCCCGCTCGCCTATCGGTGGCGACGTCGCGCCCGTGTTCGATGCCACAGTTGCGTCCCTCCCCTTCCTGCAAGCCAGCATCATCGTCAACGACAACAAGGTTCTTTGCGAATTCAAGCGCCTGGTTACCACAGGACGCTTTTAGTGGGCACAGAGAGAGCGGCAGCTATGCGGTCGCTTTAGAATTCGTTCTGCTTCATTCTACAGATTTTGGCTCTGCTTGGGACATGGCTACCTCCTCCTCGCCAGCCAGCCACCATCTCTGCACCGTCATCATGCACTGTATTCCTGGCGCCTACCGGTGACGACGTCGCGCCCGTGTTCGATGCCACAGTTGCGTTGCGTCCCTCCCCTTCACCAAGCAAACATCATCATCAAACAGCAACAAGATTCTCTGCAAATTTAAGCGCCTGGTCACCACAGGACGCTTTCAGTGGGCACAGAAGAGCGGCAGCTATGCGGTCGCTACAAAATTCCTTCTGCTTCATTCTATATATTTCGGCCTTCCATGGGACATGGCCTACCTCCTCCTCGCCAGCCAGCCACCATCTCTGCACCGTCATCATGCACTGTATTCCTGTCGCCTATCGGTGACGACGTAGCGCCCGTGTTCGATGCCACAGTTGCTTTCCTCCCCTTCACCAAACCAGCATCATCGTCAACGACAACAAGATTCTCTGCAAATTTAAGCGCCTGGTCACCACAGGACGCTTTCAGTGGGCACAGAGGAGCGGCAGCTATGCGGTCGCTTCAAAATCCCTTCTGCTTCATTCTATAGATTTCGGCCTTCAGCAGGACAAGGCTACCTTTTCCTCGCCAGCCAGCCATCATCACTGCACCCTCATCATGCACTGTAGTCCTGGCGCCTATCGGTGATGACGTCGCGCCCGTGTTCGATGCCGTAGTTGCGTTCCTCCCCTTCTCCAAACCAGCATCATCGTCAACGACAACAAGATTCTCTGCGAATTTAAGCGCGTGGTCACCACAGGACGCTTTCAGTGGGCACAGAGGAGTGGCTGCTATGCGGTCGCTTCAAAATTCCTTCTTGCTCATTCCACAGATTTTGGCCTACCTTGGGACATGGCTACCTCCTCCTCGCCAGCCAGCCACCATCTCTGCACCGTCATCATGCACTGTATTCCTGGCGGCTATCGGTGACGACGTCGCGCCCGTGTTCGATGCCACAGTTGTGTCCCTCCCCTTCACCCAGCCAGTATCATCGCCAACGACAACAAGATACTCTGCGAACTTAAGCGCCTGGTCACCAAAGGACGCTTTCAGTGGGCACAGAGGAGCGGCAGGTATGCGGTTGCTTCAAAATACCTTCTGCTTCATTGTACAGATAATGGCCTTCCCTTGGACATGGCTACCTCCTTCTCGCCAGCCAGCCACCATCTCTGCACCGTCATCAGGCACTGTATTCCTGGCGGCTATCGGTGACGACGTCGCGAACGTGTTCGATGCCACAGTTGCGTTCCTCCCCTTCACCAAACCAGCATCATCGTCAACGACATCAAGATTCTCTGCGAATTTAAGCGCCTGGTAACCACAGGACGCTTTCAGTGGGCACAGAGGAGCGGCAGCTATGCGGTCGCTTCAAAATTCGTTCTGCTTCATTCTACAGATTTTGGCCTTCCTTGGGAAATGGCTACCTCCTCCTCGCCAGCCAGCCACCATCTCTGCACCGTCATCAGGCACTGTATTCCTGGCGGCTATCGGTGACGACGTCGCGCCCGTGTTCGATGCCGCAGTTGCGTCCCTCCCCTTCACCAAACCAGCATCATCGTCAACGACTACAGGATTCTCTGCTAATATAAGCACCTGGCCACTACAGGACGCTTTCAGTGAGCACAAAGAAGCGGCAGCTATGCGGTTGCTTCAAAATTCCTTCTGCTTCATTCTACAGATTTTGGCGCTTCCTGGGACATGGCTACCTCCTCCTCGCCAGCCAGCCAACATCTCTGCACCGTCATCATGCACTGTATTCCTGGCGCCTACCGGTGACGACGTCGCGCCCGTGTTCGATGCCACAGTTGCGTCCCTCCCTTCACCAAACCAGCATCATCGTCAACGACTACAGGATTCGTTGCGAATATAAGCACCTGGTCACTACAGGACGCTTTCAGTGGGCACAGAGGAGCGGCAGCCATGCGGTCGCTTCAAAATTCTTTCTGCTTCATTCTACAGATTTTGGCCCTGCCTGGGACATGGCTACCTCCTCCTCGCCAGCCAGCCAACATCTCTGCACCGTCATCATGCACTGTATTCCTGGCGCCTACCGGTGACGACGTCGCGCCCGTGTTCGATGCCACAGTTGCGTCCCTCCCTTCACCAAGCCAGCATCATCGTCAACGACTACAGGATTATCTGCGAATATAAGCACCTGGTCACTACAGGACGCTTTCAGTGGGCACAGAGGAGCGGCAGCTATGCGGTCGCTTCAAAATTCTTTCTGCTTCATTCTACAGATTTTGGCCTTCCTTGGGACATGGCTACCTCCTCCTCGCCAGCCAGCCACCATCTCTGCACCGTCATCATGCACTGTATTCCTGGCGCCTACCGGTGACGACGTCGCGCCCGTGTTCGATGCTACAGTTGCGTCCCTCCCCTTCACCAAGCCAGCATCATCGTCAACGACTACAGGATTCTCTGCGAATATAAGCACCTGGTCACTACAGGACGCTTTCAGTGGGCACAGAGGAGCGGCAGCTATGCGGTCGCTTCAAAATCCCTTCTGCTTCATTCTACAGATTTTGGCCTTCCTTGGGACATGGCTACCTCCTCCTCGCCAGCCAGCCACCATCTCTGCACCGTCATCATGCACTGTATTCCTGGCGCCTACCGGTGACGACGTCGCGCCCGTGTTCGATGCCACAGTTGCGTCCCTCCCTTCACCAAGCCAGCATCATCATCAACGACAACAGGATTCTCGCAAATTTAAGCGCCTGGTCACCACAGGACGCTTTCAGTGGGCACAGAGGAGCGGCAGCTATGCGGTCGCTTCAAAATTCCTTCTGCTTCATTCTACAGATTTTGGCCTTCCTTGGGACATGGCTACCTCCTCCTCGCCAGCCAGCCACCATCTCTGCACCGTCATCATGCACTGTATTCCTGGCGCCTATCGGTGACGACGTCGCGCCCGTGTTCGATGCCACAGTTGCGTCCCTCCCCTTCACCAAGCCAGCATCATCGTCAACGACAACAGGATTCTCTGCGAATTTAAGCGCCTGGTCACCACAGGACGCTTTCAGTGGGCACAGAAGAGCGGCAGCTATGCGGTCGCTTCAAAATTCCTTCTGCTTCATTCTACAGATTTTGGCCTTCCTTGGGACATGGCTACCTCCTCCTCGCCAGCCAGCCACCATCTCTGCACCGTCATCATGCACTGTATTCCTGGCGCCTATCGGTGACGACGTCGCGCCCGTGTTCGATGCCACAGTTGCGTCCCTCCCCTTCACCCAGCCAGCATCATCGTCAAACAGCAACAGGATTCTCTGCGAATTTAAGCGCCTGGTCACCACAGGACGCTTTCAGTGGGCACAGAAGAGCGGCAGCTATGCGGTCGCTTCAAAATTCCTTCTGCTTCATTCTACATATTTTGGCCTTCCTTGGGACATGGCTACCTCCTCCTCGCCAGCCAGCCACCATCTCTGCACCGTCATCATGCACTGTATTCCTGTCGCCTATCGGTGACGACGTCGCGCCCGTGTTCGATGCCACAGTTGCGTCCCTCCCCTTCACCAAGCCAGCATCATCATCAAACGAGCAACAGGATTCTCTGCGAATTTAAGCGCCTGGTCACCACAGGACGCTTTCAGTGGGCACAGAAGAGCGGCAGCTATGCGGTCGCTTCAAAATTCCTTCTGCTTCATTCTACAGATTTCGGCCTTCCATGGGACATGGCTACCTCCTCCTCGCCAGCCAGCCACCATCTCTGCACCGTCATCATGCACTGTATTCCTGGTCGCCTATCGGTGACGACGTCGCGCCCGTGTTCGATGCCACAGTTGCGTCCCTCTCCTTCACCAAGCCAGCATCATCATCAACGACAACAGGATTCTCTGCGAATTTAAGCGCCTGGTCACCACAGGACGCTTTCAGTGGGCACAGAGGAGCGGCAGCTATGCGGTCGCTACAAAATTCCTTCTGCTTCATTCTACAGATTTTGGCCTTCCATGGGACATGGCTACCTCCTCCTCGCCAGCCAGCCACCATCTCTGCACCGTCATCATGCACTGTATTCCTGGCGGCTATCGGTGACGACGTCGCGCCCGTGTTCGATGCCACAGTTGCGTTCCTCCCCTTCACCAAGCCAGCATCATCGTCAACGACAACAGGATTCTCTACGAATTTAAGCGCCTGGTCACCACAGGACGCTTTCAGTGGGCACAGAGGAGCGGCAGCTATGCGGTCGCTTCAAAATCCCTTCTGCTTCATTCTACAGATTTTGGCCTTCCTTGGGACATGGCTACCTCCTCCTCGCCAGCCAGCCACCATCTCTGCACCGTCATCATGCACTGTAGTCCTGGCGGCTATCGGTGACGACGTCGCGCCCGTGTTCGATGCCGCAGTTGCGTCCCTCCCCTTCACCAAGCCAGCATCATCGTCAACGACAACAGGATTCGCTGCGAATTTAAGCGCCTGGTCACCACAGGACGCTTTCAGTGGGCACAGAGGAGCGGCAGCTATGCGGTCGCTTCAAAATTCCTTCTGCTTCATTCTACAGATTTTGGCCTTCGCTTGGGACATGGCTACCTCCTCCTCGCCAGCCAGCCACCATCTCTGCACCGTCATCATGCACTGTATTCCTGGCGGCTATCGGTGACGACGTCGCGCCCGTGTTCGATGCCACAGTTGCGTCCCTCCCCTTCACCAAGCCAGCATCATCGTCAACGACAACAGGATTCTCTGCGAATTTAAGCGCCTGGTCACCACAGGACGCTTTCAGTGGGCACAGAGGAGCGGCAGCTATGCGGTCGCTTCAAAATACCTTCTGCTTCATTCTACAGATTTTGGCCTTCGCTTGGGACATGGCTACCTCCTCCTCGCCAGCCAGCCACCATCTCTGCACCGTCATCATGCACTGTATTCCTGGCGGCTATCGGTGACGACGTCGCGCCCGTGTTCGATGCCACAGTTGCGTCCCTCCCCTTCACCAAGCCAGCATCATCGTCAACGACAACAGGATTCGTCTGCGAATTTAAGCGCCTGGTCACCACAGGACGCTTTCAGTGGGCACAGAGGAGCGGCAGCTATGCGGTCGCTTCAAAATTCGTTCTGCTTCATTCTACAGATTTTGGCCTTCCTTGGGACATGGCTACCTCCTCCTCGCCAGCCAGCCACCATCTCTGCACCGTCATCATGCACTGTATTCCTGGCGGCTATCGGTGACGACGTCGCGCCCGTGTTCGATGCCACAGTTGCGTCCCTCCCCTTCACCAAGCCAGCATCATCGTCAACGAAAACAGGATTCGCTGCGAATTTAAGCGCCTGGTCACCACAGGACGCTTTCAGTGGGCACAGAGGAGCGGCAGCTATGCGGTCGCTTCAAAATTCCTTCTGCTTCATTCTACAGATTTTGGCCTTCCTTGGGACATGGCTACCTCCTCCTCGCCAGCCAGCCACCATCTCTGCACCGTCATCATGCACTGTATTCCTGGCGGCTATCGGTGACGACGTCGCGCCCGTGTTCGATGCCACAGTTGCGTCCCTCCCCTTCACCAAGCCAGCATCATCGTCAACGACAACAGGATTCGTCTGCGAATTTAAGCGCCTGGTCACCACAGGACGCTTTCAGTGGGCACAGAGGAGCGGCAGCTATGCGGTCGCTTCAAAATTCCTTCTGCTTCATTCTACAGATTTTGGCCTTCCTTGGGACATGGCTACCTCCTCCTCGCCAGCCAACCACCATCTCTGCACCGTCATCATGCACTGTATTCCTGGCGGCTATCGGTGACGACGTCGCGCCCGTGTTCGATGCCACAGTTGCGTCCCTCCCTTCACCAAGCCAGCATCATCGTCAACGACAACAGGATTCTTTGCGAATTTAAGCGCCTGGTCACCACAGGACGCTTTCAGTGGGCACAGAGGAGCGGCAGCTATGCGGTCGCTTCAAAATCCCTTCTGCTTCATTCTGCAGATTTTGGCCTTCGCTTGGGACATGGCTACCTCCTCCTCGCCAGCCAGCCACCATCTCTGCACCGTCATCATGCACTGTATTCCTGGCGGCTATCGGTGACGACGTCGCGCCCGTGTTCGATGCCACAGTTGCGTCCCTCCCCTTCACCAAGCCAGCATCATCGTCAACGACAACAGGATTCTCTGCGAATTTAAGCGCCTGGTCACCACAGGACGCTTTCAGTGGGCACAGAGGAGCGGCAGCTATGCGGTCGCTTCAAAATCCCTTCTGCTTCATTCTACAGATTTTGGCCTTCCTTGGGACATGGCTACCTCCTCCTCGCCAGCCAGCCACCATCTCTGCACCGTCATCATGCACTGTATTCCTGGCGGCTATCGGTGACGACGTCGCGCCCGTGTTCGATGCCACAGTTGCGTCCCTCCCCTTCACCAAGCCAGCATCATCGTCAACGACAACAGGATTCTCTGCGAATTTAAGCGCCTGGTCACCACAGGACGCTTTCAGTGGGCACAGAGGAGCGGCAGCTATGCGGTCGCTTCAAAATCCCTTCTGCTTCATTCTGCAGATTTTGGCCTTCCTTGGGACATGGCTACCTCCTCCTCGCCAGCCAGCCACCATCTCTGCACCGTCATCATGCACTGTATTCCTGGCGGCTATCGGTGACGACGTCGCGCCCGTGTTCGATGCCACAGTTGCGTCCCTCCCTTCACCAAGCCAGCATCATCGTCAACGACAACAGGATTCTTTGCGAATTTAAGCGCCTGGTCACCACAGGACGCTTTCAGTGGGCACAGAGGAGCGGCAGCTATGCGGTCGCTTCAAAATTCCTTCTGCTTCATTCTACAGATTTTGGCCTTTCTTGGGACATGGCTACCTCCTCCTCGCCAGCCAGCCACCATCTCTGCACCGTCATCATGCACTGTATTCCTGGCGGCTATCGGTGACGACGTCGCGCCCGTGTTCGATGCCACAGTTGCGTCCCTCCCCTTCACCAAGCCAGCATCATCGTCAACGACAACAGGATTCTCTGCGAATTTAAGCGCCTGGTCACCACAGGACGCTTTCAGTGGGCACAGAGGAGCGGCAGCTATGCGGTCGCTTCAAAATCCCTTCTGCTTCATTCTACAGATTTTGGCCTTCCTTGGGACATGGCTACCTCCTCCTCGCCAGCCAGCCACCATCTCTGCACCGTCATCATGCACTGTATTCCTGGCGGCTATCGGTGACGACGTCGCGCCCGTGTTCGATGCCACAGTTGCGTCCCTCCCCTTCACCAAGCCAGCATCATCGTCAACGAAAACAGGATTCTCTGCGAATTTAAGCGCCTGGTCACCACAGGACGCTTTCAGTGGGCACAGAGGAGCGGCAGCTATGCGGTCGCTTCAAAATCCCTTCTGCTTCATTCTGCAGATTTTGGCCTTCCTTGGGACATGGCTACCTCCTCCTCGCCAGCCAGCCACCATCTCTGCACCGTCATCATGCACTGTATTCCTGGCGGCTATCGGTGACGACGTCGCGCCCGTGTTCGATGCCACAGTTGCGTCCCTCCCCTTCACCAAGCCAGCATCATCGTCAACGACAACAGGATTCTCTGCGAATTTAAGCGCCTGGTCACCACAGGACGCTTTCAGTGGGCACAGAGGAGCGGCAGCTATGCGGTCGCTTCAAAATCCCTTCTGCTTCATTCTGCAGATTTTGGCCTTCCTTGGGACATGGCTACCTCCTCCTCGCCAGCCAGCCACCATCTCTGCACCGTCATCATGCACTGTATTCCTGGCGGCTATCGGTGACGACGTCGCGCCCGTGTTCGATGCCACAGTTGCGTCCCTCCCCTTCACCAAGCCAGCATCATCGTCAACGACAACGGGATTCGTTGCGAATTTAAGCGCCTGGTCACCACAGGACGCTTTCAGTGGGCACAGAGGAGCGGCAGCTATGCGGTCGCTTCAAAATCCCTTCTGCTTCATTCTGCAGATTTTGGCCTTGCTTGGGACATGGCTACCTCCTCCTCGCCAGCCAGCCACCATCTCTGCACCGTCATCATGCACTGTATTCCTGGCGGCTATCGGTGACGACGTCGCGCCCGTGTTCGATGCCACAGTTGCGTCCCTCCCCTTCACCAAGCCAGCATCATCGTCAACGACAACAGGATTCGTCTGCGAATTTAAGCGCCTGGTCACCACAGGACGCTTTCAGTGGGCACAGAGGAGCGGCAGCTATGCGGTCGCTTCAAAATCCCTTCTGCTTCATTCTGCAGATTTTGGCCTTCCTTGGGACATGGCTACCTCCTCCTCGCCAGCCAGCCACCATCTCTGCACCGTCATCATGCACTGTATTCCTGGCGGCTATCGGTGACGACATCGCGCCCGTGTTCGATGCCACAGTTGCGTCCCTCCCCTTCACCAAGCCAGCATCATCGTCAACGAAAACAGGATTCTCTGCGAATTTAAGCGCCTGGTCACCACAGGACGCTTTCAGTGGGCACAGAGGAGCGGCAGCTATGCGGTCGCTTCAAAATCCCTTCTGCTTCATTCTGCAGATTTTGGCCTTCCTTGGGACATGGCTACCTCCTCCTCGCCAGCCAGCCACCATCTCTGCACCGTCATCATGCACTGTATTCCTGGCGGCTATCGGTGACGACATCGCGCCCGTGTTCGATGCCACAGTTGCGTCCCTCCCCTTCACCAAGCCAGCATCATCGTCAACGACAACAGGATTCTTGCGAATTTAAGCGCCTGGTCACCACAGGACGCTTTCAGTGGGCACAGAGGAGCGGCAGCTATGCGGTCGCTTCAAAATCCCTTCTGCTTCATTCTGCAGATTTTGGCCTTCCTTGGGACATGGCTACCTCCTCCTCGCCAGCCAGCCACCATCTCTGCACCGTCATCATGCACTGTATTCCTGGCGGCTATCGGTGACGACGTCGCGCCCGTGTTCGATGCCACAGTTGCGTCCCTCCCCTCACCAAGCCAGCATCATCGTCAACGACAACAGGATTCTCTGCGAATTTAAGCGCCTGGTCACCACAGGACGCTTTCAGTGGGCACAGAGGAGCGGCAGCTATGCGGTCGCTTCAAAATCCCTTCTGCTTCATTCTGCAGATTTTGGCCTTCCTTGGGACATGGCTACCTCCTCCTCGCCAGCCAGCCACCATCTCTGCACCGTCATCATGCACTGTATTCCTGGCGGCTATCGGTGACGACGTCGCGCCCGTGTTCGATGCCACAGTTGCGTCCCTCCCCTTCACCAAGCCAGCATCATCGTCAACGACAACAGGATTCTCTGCGAATTTAAGCGCCTGGTCACCACAGGACGCTTTCAGTGGGCACAGAGGAGCGGCAGCTATGCGGTCGCTTCAAAATCCCTTCTGCTTCATTCTGCAGATTTTGGCCTTCCTTGGGACATGGCTACCTCCTCCTCGCCAGCCAGCCACCATCTCTGCACCGTCATCATGCACTGTATTCCTGGCGGCTATCGGTGACGACATCGCGCCCGTGTTCGATGCCACAGTTGCGTCCCTCCCCTTCACCAAGCCAGCATCATCGTCAACGACAACAGGATTCTCGGCGAATTTAAGCGCCTGGTCACCACAGGACTGGGCGTCCTGTAGTGACCAGGGAACCATATTCCGCCAGAGGAAATCTGTAGTCGTTGACGATGATGCTGGTTTGGTGCAGGAGAGGAACGGCTGTGGCAAATCGAGACTACGGAGCTGACGTCATCACCGATGTAACCGGAGAAATGCAGTGCATGACAATGACGGTGCAGAGATAGTGGCTAGCTGAAGAGGAATTTAGCCATGTCTATAAAATAGAACAGAGCAGAATTTTGAAACGACCGCATAGCTGTCTTATAGCTCTGTATTGTTCAGATATATATTGTAAAATCACTGGTGTTAATGATGATGCTGGTGAGTGAGGAGCTAATATGGCATCAGGTGCAATGCGACATGTGCAGAAATAGCCGCCAGAATACAGTGCATGACTGATAAGAAGTGTGTTGCTGGCAGGTAGCCATGGCTCCCAGGAAATTGCATCTGATAAGAATGAAGCAGAAGAGATTTTGGCTGACACGCCTTCACCCGCTATATGCCCCGGCGATCTGTATTGTTTCGTGCCTGTTCATATCTAATGATGTTGACGCAACTGAAGAACAGTATCGCCATAAAGATACAGTGCATGATGATGGTGCGAGATCGACGACAACGAAGAGGGAAGATCATGTCAACAAAGGAAGGCCAAAATCACAGGAAAAAGACATAACTACTTATATTCACTGGCATCTAACAGTGCTTTATATTCGCAAAGATAAATCCGCCTTGAAGTACAACAATTGAGGGGAGGGTGGATGACGCTGCTGACGTTGCAGAAGCCATGATGTGGTGCAAGTGTATCGAAGGCCAAAATGGGACGAGCGACCGCATAGCAACCACTGTGCTCACTGGCGTCACTGTAGAGACCAGGTGCCTCGATGCAGATAATCCTGTAGTCGTGGGGTCGTCGCAGCTTCAGTGAGATTTTCTTCTTGTCGAACCCGCAGGCTGACGTGCATTGTCTGGAATGGCAGTGGAAAACCAAAATCTGTAAGGTGAAACAGAAGGAACTAGAAGCGACCGCATAACTATATTGCTTATGGCGTCTGTAGTGACCGGAATTACTTATATTCGCAAATAATCCTG